>JAQFYM010007454.1:0-10365 GCA_034694785.1 Agrenia bidenticulata
CCGTCTATCCGTCTATCCGTCTATCCGTCTATCCGTCTATCCGTCTATCCGTCTATCCGTCTATCCGTCTATCCGTCCACCCGTCCACCAGTTGACCCGTATACCCGTATACCCGCTATGCCATCAAAAAGTAATCCGTGGAGTTTGCACATTATTCTTACCTTCTTTTTTTTTGTTTGTAAAAAAATATTCGTCTATTTTGTAAATTTTGACGCTTTAGAGATTTTTTTTATTTCCGTTTTGAACGAAAGATGACATCAAATTATTTAAAAAGCACACCTCTTTTTTGTTTTTTTATTATATTTGCAATGCTGTAATATTATAAAACAACTCTGCTCTTTTCCGTCATTTTGAAATTATAAAAAATATATAAATAGCTTGAAAATAAAATGTTGCACATTATTAAAGCTCTTTATTTAACTTACAATATTGTTTTTTTCCCTTTTTTTATATTGTTTATGTAACCCTGTATCATGAACACTGGTGGGCGCATCAAAAAGATTACAAATATTATTTTTGATCCGATGAATGTTCCTCAAATCTTCAATTTTTTTATTTTAATACAACAGATTGCTGCAATAAGATTTAAAAATGATTTTTGTATATTTATATAAAATTAAATTGTATTTATGTAAGCACAAAAAAATTGAAAAGCTTTTTAGATATAAAAAAAAGAAGATTAAAGTTTATGTTCGAATAAGTGTACTTCAACATACATTATATTTTGCTGTCTTTTTTTAGACTTATCCCAATCCAAAAAAATCCTTTATAACGTCATAGTACATGCAGATTTTATTATACTTGATATTTTTAGTACATTTTTCTACTGTATAATTTTTTTTTCTGTCAATTTTCTATATTTTTTCCCTTCATAAAAAAAGTAAGGATATAGTATAACTACAGAAAATTCGTAACAACTGAAATTTCATACAAAAAAAAACGTAAAGAAAAAAGCATACAAAAATATATTTAAAATCAAGAATGATCACTGGTCTGCAAGTTAAAATGACCGTGTGAAAAAGTATAAACCAGCGTATTCGGGTCAGCTTTGAAAGGCGGGTTGTTGTTTGGTTTGTAGACCTCTCATGAGTTTTTTTTTGACATACTAAAAAGAAAGTCTTACGAACGCAATCAGATTTACCAAAAAAAAATAATACCCGTAAAGAAACGCTTGAAGGATTCATGCCTATATGGCATTTTGCAACACTTTTCTGTATTTTTTGAGATATTTTTCGTTTATTAAGTGTGAAATTTTAGCATACTAAATTTTCCTTAATCTTATCTTTCTTTGCCGCAATAAAAAAAAGCCTTTAACCGCGGTAATACAGGCATATTAGATTTCTCTGTATATAAAACAAACACCATTTCTTTTTAGTTTCTGTTTTTTTCTTTTCTTTTCAACAGTTCTTAATTTGAACAAAATCATGAATCATTGATTTGATTAAATTCAGATCAAAACTTCAAATATTACTGTCGACAACTGTATTCTTGACAGACCCGAAATAAAAATCTTGCACCGCAGTTTTTAACATTGCAGATTTTTCATGTCTTTTAAAAAATTTTTAGGCAGGCATTATATATTTGTTTTTAAAACAAAACGTTCAAACAGCTTTAGACAGTGCGTTTTTTATGCAAAGAGCCCGAAAAGTTTGCAAAAAAGCACAATCGAGTTCAAAGCTTAAATTATAAAAAAGTGAATAAACCAAATAAAGTTTTTGGTATGTATTTTGATCCAGGGGAGGGAGGGGGGTGGCGAAGCCTTCAGTGAAAAAAAAAACTTGGGGTTGAATTTAAGGCGGGAGGGGTTTTTTTTTGGGGCGTAAAAATAACCGAAAAATATATTTTTAAGAAATCTGATTTTTTAGAAGTTTGTTAAAATTGTTTTCAAAAAATAATTTTTTTTTTGTTGATTATGTAAATTTATTTTTGTTTTCCCCGCTCTCTGGGTACGCCACTGCTTCGATCCTATAGAAAAACGCTTATAAATATGTTTGCATGCAAAAATTGCTTTACGCATAAAGTAAAAAATCCTATAATATATTTTTTTTTGTTGCAGGAAAAATAAAAGCAAACGTAAAAAAGTATGTGCTTCATCAGCTGTTTTATATATCATGTAACAACACTATGACCAAATTACAATCAAGTAATTAACCAAAGTTAAAGCTTTTATTTTCAGTATAATCATTTATTTATAAACGCAATTCAATTTTGAAGAAGCCCGTACAATGTTTATCTGTGTATAGATTTTTCTTTATATATTGTTACGCAGATATTAAACAAGATCCTCGAAATTACTTTTTGCAACATAAAAAATGAAGGTGTTATAAGAACTGTTATTTTATGCAAGCATAATTATTTTTTTTTTTTTTGTGTAAAAATAAAAAAAAAAGCACATTAAAAGTATATTTACTTGGCCATATTTTTTTTATTCTTGCCGATTATTGGTTCTAAAAAAACGGTTGCGCGAGTTTTTTGGCTTTAATAGAACAGTGTTATGGATTAGGAATTATTTATATGAAAAATTAGAACATAAAATGTAACTTTAAATATTCAAAAATTCTAAATAATTTAAAAAATGGTAATTTAAAATTTTATTGCCAATGGATGTGAGTTTAAGATGACATTTTTAATACTAGAGAGGTCTTAAATTACGTGAATATCAGTTTTAGGGAAACTTGTTTTTCTATTTAATAGTAAATGCTTTAGATTTTATTACGTATTTATATTTTTTAGTTTGTCTTCTGTCCATTATCTAGCAGTTAACTAGCTTTTGGCCCAGATTCGCATAATTTGTTTGTATTACGGTAGAAAAAAATTGCGTTTTTTAATTTGTAAGAGTGTAAGATACACACAAAGTTTTTTTTTTATAACTTTTATGTTATATAAAATTTTCACTGTAAACATATTTTATTATTTTCTATAAGTAGGTCCTTTTATTACCCCGCAAATTCTCAAACTGATGCCTTGCTAAGAATAATAATCTCCTAAACTCTTTTATAAAGCATTTTTGTAGTGATATGGTCTAATAATTTGCATACTAATTGCCGGTTTAATATTTTGAATAAAGCTTATCACATCTTATATCTATAGCTTGAACAGAAATTTGATTTGCATCAATAGAAAAATATTGTCATAAATACACTAATACAATGATGCATTTCCCAAGATAAAAAGGGTTTAATGAAAGGTAAACAGAGAAACAATCTCATATTTAATGTTTTAATGTTTTAATTTTAGGTAAATGCTTTTAACTCCCAAAAGAAATCAAAAATAGTCCCAAATGCAAAAAAAGTTGTTTTTTTTAGCTTAATTAATTTTTCAAGTTTAATTTTGATGCTTTCCGAGGCATTAAATGCAAGCAATTTTTTTTAATAATTTTAATAGACGGGTTTTGTGCATATCAGCACATAAAAAGTATTTTTAGTTGTTTATTATACCTTTTTTTTTTAATATAATTTTTTGCCGTGCAAACAAGTAAAGTATGTTAAAATTCCAAATATATAAAAACCTTATTGATGTGCCTTTATGTCATACACAGAGGCGAATATAGGATCGTAAATTTAGGGTGGCGCAAACATAAAATAGACTTATAAATCTTTAAGACTTTATGTTAACAAATGAAAGAGTAAAATATCATATTCTCGTTTTAAAATTGTAAAAATGTGCAAAAAAATATTTTTTTTATTCATGTTAAAAAACGGACTGCCCCAAAGACGTCGGGCCTTTTGGGTAGCGCCCCGAACGCCAATACATAGATCCAACTCTGGTATTACACGCCATACTTAATACAAAGTAGTATAGTTACTAATCAAAAACAAATGTTGGTATTATTTTACTTTTGTATTTAGGATAAAAAGATTTTTGGATTTTTTATATTATCAGTGGCATACTTGATGAGCTGGGTATAGTATAATAGCGATAATTTGCATATTTGGAAAACGAAAAATGCAAGTCTTACCTTTAAAACGCAATTTTTGGATATCGTGTTGCACATGTACCTTTTTTTTTGCTTTTCTAAAAAAATTTCAATACAAATTTTTTAGATTGGTTACTAAAACAACGATTATTAGTAACAAAAGATTCCAATGTTATTTTTGTAGCATACCGGTCAGTTAACAAGAAGAAAAAAATGACGGGCGTGGTAATGCAGATTTGAAATACAACCAAGCAAAACATCATAACTAAACGCGGGTGAGAACTATAATTTGGATTTCGAAAAATATTTTACATATAATAATTTAATATGTTGTGTACAAATAATTTTTTATTGTATTAATTCTCTGCATTTATCTTTAAGGTCACCCAGTTTTTTTTCTTTTAGGTTTAAGCGATTATAAACAGCCTTTTTATCGTAATCCTATATAATAAAATAAGCTGCAATAATAATTATAAAATAGCTTCTTATTATAAATTTTACGAAATTGTAGAAAATACAAATAATATTTTTTGTAAGACTAATTAAACAATATAAAACGGAACCCGGGGATACATTTTGAGTTCTAGAAACATCTTTTTATTGTGCAAGATGCTTTTTAGTTGTCGTTTGTATACTTTATATGCAGAGGCGGATTAAGGGGGGCTGGTCAATGGGGCCCGGCGTTTTGAGCCCCCATTTTTCGACATTTTATAAAAAAAAAAATCGTTTTTCTGTACATTGTTGAATTATTAAAATTTGCATATGATATTTTACTCTCATATCGGTTAATGTAAAGGCTTAACGATTTCTTAAGTCAGTTTTAAGATTTCGCTTCCCTAAATTTACAGTTTTAGATCCGCCTCTGTTTATATGTACACTTCAATTATTTTTATGATAACTAAAACAAATATTAAAGAAATTAAAAAAATAGGACCACATATATCGTGTAATTCTGTACACTTAAAAGGCTTGGATTGTTGTTGAACACCCTAAGCATATAATATATATTGATTTTATATTGTGACAAATTAGATTATTTAGCAAGGCTGGGCACTCATGAGCAATGTAGAGTTTTTTTTTTAATTACTCTACTCTACTCCACTCATTGTATGATATTAATACTTTACTCTAATCATGAGTACCCATGGGTAATGAGCAAAATTGCTATGCCATCAAATTTTTTTTTAAATAGATGAACTTGTCAATTTTGTAAAAAAACATTTAATCATCGTAAAAAGCGATATTTACATAAAACCAGACACCTATAGGTTATGTTACGTTTTCTGCTTCATCAAAGATCCTAATAATCTAGTAAAACAAGTCATGTATACTCTGGGTAATGGGTGAAAATAAATAATTCTATAACAGATTCTTAAAAAAAAATTGTTTATGAACAGATTTTATTTTTACATAAAATAAGCGTACTTTACGACTTACTGTGTATATTATAGATCTTCTGTTAAAATCTGTCGAAATAAAACGAATTGTAAAAAAATTTTATTTTTTAACAAATAATTAGACAAAATTCAACAAAAAAGTTTACTAAAAAAGTATTAAAAATCCCTGACTGTTTTCTTAAAAAAATACCTTCCCTTGATTGTAAATTCTGTTGTTTACAGAAATGATAAATAAATTAAATACTTTTAATTCAAAACCAAACGATAACGATAACGATAACGCTGTATTTGGTCAAGAAAAATTTCCACATGGAAATATTTATATTTTTTTACATTTTTTTTTAAAATCTTGTTTATTTTTTAGATTCATATTTGGTATCTCTGCAAATAAGAAGATTGTGATCTCCTTGGTTATTTAAACAGAGATCTAAAATTTTATGCATCAAACAAGTGTAATTTGCATACCCCGCTTATTTATAGTTTAATTTTTTTTATATACCTTTTAGTGGCCTTTGTTTTGCAGATAAGCAATATGTTTTTTAACGACTGCTTGTTTCTATACTCCACTCAACACTATAAAAATCAGATAAGTTTTTATGAACAAAAAAAATATATAACAGACGACGCCATTTAGTATCCTTTCTTCATATAGTATCCGTATGGCCAAAAACGGAAGGTTTTCAAAAAAGTTTACGACTACTATTTTATAGTATCAGCATCCAATATGTATCCGTAAATACATATATAAGGTCCAGATAAAATCCCTTGTTACATTCACGCAAAAAAATATATATTTACATATAAAAATAAGTAAAACCTTTTCGATCTTCCTTTCCGCATTTTAAACCTCCGACTAGTATCCGACTCGTTTACAAACACAGCTAAAAGTTCTCATATCTCTTATATTAAACGGCGATATCCGCGTTAATTGACCGTATAAGAAATCCGAGAATTTTTAAAATAAAAAAAAGCCAAATCCGATCCTCCTTGACTAGATGTAACTAAAAATACTAGTAATAAACGATGGATAAAATTTAACAATAGTTTACATATAAAATTATAATACCGAGCCACTCTACCCAAACCACATTTGTGCTGAAAAGATATTTTGTAGCGGGTCTCTTTAGTAAAATGTTTTTTTAGAACTTCCTTTGTATTTTTACATTATTTTTTTTATTAATTATTTTCCCAATTCTTATAGCCATTGACATGTGTGGAAAAAAAAGAGGGCTGATTGTAAATGGGTAAAGATGCGTAATCTGGGTTCATATAAAATATAAACTTGCTCTTTACTCTACCATATTTTACCTAAAACACCCAGAAAATCAGATTAAAAAGATGAGAGTGCCCATCTATATCATAAGGGCAGGGAAGTATATTAGAAGCGTGGTTTTGCATATTTTGCACATTTTTTCTCCATAAAAATGTTGCGGAATACGGAAAACGTGATTACGAAAACCAAACACAAAAAATTTTGCATATATTCAATACAGTACTTATTTTAGTAGTAGATGCGTGTATTTGTAATGTTTTTCTGCAAATTTTTATTAGGAAAATATTTTATTTAGAAGTTGTATAGAAAACAACTGGCGAAAAAAAAACTTATTAAAATTGCAAGCAAACATAATAACGCTGATGAGCTTAATAAGTCTTTTTTGCATTTAAAACGCTTTAATTACTGTTTTAAAATATCTTTTAGTAAAATATTTAAGCGATTAAAATAAATTTTTAATAAACCTGTCATATTTACGCGGGTTAGTTTTAACCACCTCCTATTATTAATTATACTCAAAACTTGCTTCGTAAGTATATGCACTGCAAAGAACAACTTTCATTTTGGACAGATTTTAAACGGTATTCAAACCAAATCTTGTCGGATCGAAAGAAAAAAAAAATTCTGCATAATAATTTGTAACTTTTTTTTGAATATATATGGCTTTAAGTAACAGGCTAACTTTATATCAGGTTGTATTGTTTTTATGCAGCAAAATGTCATATTTATGCATATTTTGGTCTTTTTATGTAAAAAATGTGTATTTTTGTCATAGAATTCCTACCTCTACCTATTGAGTATAATCAGGCCTCTTTCTTATTGAAAAATGCCTTCTATAAAAAATTTCTCTTAAATTGGGAGCTAAATCACCTTTTTCCACAAAAAATTTCAATTTTGATAGAAGTGTAAAATTTTGCGTCAACAGACTAAAAAATTATATAAACTTTTTGTTCTAGCCATTTTGACTATAAAAAATCTTATTATGTACTTAAAAATGACATTAAATATAATATGTCCTTAAGAATTGATAGCGTTTTGATTAATTTTTTTTTGAAATGTTACAGTTAGACTTTTTGGATTTTAAATATTATCTTTATAAATTATTCTCTGAATTAATTACATAAATTATGTGCAAAAAAGAGATTTATGTTGCAGAAAGAATTTTTATTTTATTTAAAATAAAAAAAAATTAAATGGTAAAACTAATAAACAAATTCAATAGATGCTTGTAAAAAACATATAAGTAGCGACTTCAATTATAAAATAACAACAAAAAGTTTAAGGTCTCGCAATTTTTTTTAAGACTGGAAATACAAAAATATACACTTGTTAGTATCAACAAAAAAAGTTACAATAGTTCATTTGACACGAAAAAAGACGTGCAAAGTAAACTATATTAAAATACATGTATCCGATACAACACATATAGGAAATATTTTTTTTTTGTTTATTACTGCCTAAAAAGCCATGCCTTGTATTATAACTTGGCAAATGTAATATTTGGCTAGTTTTTTATAAATAAATGTAACAAAAGGAATGTTGCTTCGCATCAAAGCGAGTTTTACAAGTTAACTGCTCACTAAAACAATAAACACAAAAAATGATGCTTGTCATAGGTTTAGTCTTATACAATTTTTCTTAGTTAAAAAAAATGTAATCTTTTTCATTGTTAAAAAGTAACAATGTGATATGTATATTTGCCTTTAATGTATGTGATTGTAATTCTTTAATTAAAAAACATATTCTATCAATACATTCATTCTTGCTTCAGACGCAAAAATGTTGCTCATATGTGGTAAGACGACGCAATTTCTATTGATTTTTACAAGGAATTAAAAAAATCAAAAATTTAAAGAAAAGCTAAGTAGAAAATGTGTAATGTTTAACAGGTTTGTATGGTTTTAAACAGGGCTTCCGAAAAAAATATTCTATATCCCATATATGGCCAAAAAAAGGCCATTATGGAGGGCAATCAAATACATATTTCTTTCATATTTTCTACCCCTAATGACCATTAAAAATCCAAACAGAGTCTTAGTGCTTTTTCAAATTAGGCCATGTTCCGTTTTTTGTCCTATAGGGTTTTCATGCCCTGATTTAAGGGTCTCAGACCCTATAGGGTGATTTTTTTTTTCGTTTCAAGTAAAGATCCCTATAGTGAAAAAACAATACAGTGGCCACTGTATTGTCTGTGAAGCTCTATAGGGCCAAAAAAATTCTTCTTCTAATGATTGCACTTACAACCATTTTTAAATGAGGAATAAATTACATGAACACTATATATAATATTTGTGACGATTGGTATTAAAATAAATAAAATTATAAAGTAAAAGACAATTGTATGAACCAATACACCAAAACAAGCATAAAAAAGGGTTATCCGGAAGTAAAAAGCCGTAAAAACATATGACATGTGTCGTTCTCGTTAATTAGTACAAAATTACAACAATCTTTTCTAATAAAATTACTAAGGGTACATTTTTTTTTCCAAAAAAAGTCATATAGGGATCAACTCTAAAGGGTATCACCCTAAAGGGTTACTCCCAGTGGCTTACTCAGGATTCTTTCGGGAAGCGGGAGGTAGTCAGTGTTTTTCAAAAAAACAGGGCTTAAAAACACTTTTTATGGAGGTTTTACCATTATTATTGTTTTTTGAAAAAATTCTTATTAAAAATTTTTTATTTGGATTTTAAAAATTAAAAAAATCTCTGCACAAAAAAGACCCCCCCCCTTAAATTCAGGCGCGATTTTTTTCTGAAGGGGGGGGGAGGTACCCCCCCTACCCCCATCTGGGTACGCCACTGACTGAACCCTATAAGACAGAAAACGAAACATGGCCTAAGTCGTAATTTTTTTCCTGCATTTAGAGGGGTAGAAAAATTAAAAACAATAATTGTTTGAAAATGTTAGGAATCGTATACAATATTATTGCAATTATTTTTCTAACAATTATTTTTTCGAATGCCCTATGTAGTACTGTACTTAATTAATGTTTCTTGCAGTTTCTAAAAACCTTTATTTAATTATCTAATAAACCCCACAAAAATCATTTATATGAAAAAGATGGGGCAAAATAATTGCCTAGATTTATGTGTTTCTATGAATAAATTACTGTAAACTAATAATATGACTATTTAATATTTTTTAATGCAGTTTTAAAGCTTCTTGCCTTTTTTCGTTTATGTGAATAAAAAATCACAAAAGTGGCAGGCTGTTCATTTATAAAGCTGACAAATATTTTCTACTGTATATGATTTTTTCGCGAAAAAATCAGTTATTACAGCAAGAAAATTTAACAGTAATTATATGACGATGTATTTTTCCAGAAACTTAAAAAAAAAAATATTTGTCTGCATTAGTAGGTATAAACCCTAACATAGGTTTCATATTAGTTAAAAAAAATTCAGAATTTTTCTGTTTTATAATAACAAAAATTCCAAAGTTTTTAATTTAGATGCTAATAAGTTTCCAATAGTTTACAAAAAACGTCAGATATGAGATTACCTTAATATTAATGGCATAATCTGTTTTATATAGTTTTTTTTGTGAGTAAGATTTTAAAGAAAGTGCATTTCTTTTTGTATGATTCTCTTAATTCGTTTCGTGTTGTTTTACCTTCTTTATCAATGATCCTTTTTATCAGGGCCTCAAAATAATAACTGTATTGGTTTTATAATGGCAAATTCATATGGATATTATTGGGGGTGGGAGTGCAATTTTCATCATCTAATCTTTTTTTGTGTGCCCTCTATATTATAAACAGCGTTCTAGGTCGGATT
>JAQFYM010007455.1:0-10364 GCA_034694785.1 Agrenia bidenticulata
AATTTTTATAAAAGAACAACGGATCTACTATTACTAAAATGGCTAATATTAAGCAGATGATGCATCTGGCTAGATTTCTGTGAATTTATATATCATAATTGGGACAAAATTGTTAAAATTGTAAATTTATTAGATAAAAGAGCTACCAATCTAAAACTTTTGGTGATAAATGTACACTTGGTAGACCAACTTAAATCTGTTTAATTATATTTATATGTGGCGACCATAAATACACTGTCAAAAGATGATAACTTATCCACTCGAACGTAAATAGATTTGGGAAAAGAGATAGTAGAATTATTATGTAAAACCCCATTTTATTACAAGTTCAGCTATTCACTTTAAAAAATCCCGATTTAAGCACAATTTCCAAAATTCTAGATGAACCTAAAAAAGAATCCGAGGAATGGGCAAATTTTTTGCCCTTGACTAATCGTATAATTGAGAGAAGCTTCAATGTTTACAATCGTATTTTTGTAGTTCAGCGAAAAAACCTTTAAATAGTAAACATTTTTTTTTGCTGATATTTTTCAATTATAATGATTTCACAAACATCGGAAAACAATACAACAATCAATTAAAAAAATCCAGTGTTTACCTTTTTGTTGCATATGTTTTTTTGCACGTGTTATACTCAGCTTTAAGCTATTTACATTCAGGGAAATATGTTAAAAATTTTACGGGAATTTCAAAAAAGCTATGTTTCTTACAATAAATATGTTTTTTTTGTCTATTATATGTAATGCGTTTCAATGCTTCTCTGCGGATATTTTTCACAAGTTCTGCGGATATGATATTCGCCCTATTTTATAAGCAATCAAATTTTATTTTTAAGTGTAAATTTTTTTTTAAATTTTAAATTTTACTATTAAATAAAAAATTTTAATTAATATAAATTTACAAACTATAGAAAAATGCATGCAAACAGCACATTTTTTGACAATAGTAATGTTTTATATGTTTTTTTATTTACTTTACTTTTCTTTTACAAAAAACATACAACAATTAAAATAATATCCTTTATTATACCTCTTTCTCTTTTTTATCTTTCTTATCAACGCAATTATTTAAAATTGAAATGCTCTACATCAAATATATAATGACTACGAAGTAATATATTTACACTTCACGCACATTTTGTCTGACTTAAATGGCATACAATTGCAAGTTCACTAAAAAAAACCAGTCAGATGTAACAAAAAGCTTGCTAAAGCTAATATTAATTGTAATGTTAGGTTTTTGTGGCTATGACCATCATTCCATACTGTTTAAACGCCTCTATTGGCTCACATGCTTTTCGATCTCATTCTTGTATTTATTGCGTAATAAATATACATCATCATGTATTCTCTTAAATATTAAGCCCGTTCTACTATTTCTTTTTCTTTTGCTTTTCCGAAGCATTTTTTATCATTACACATATCTTCACATTGTATGTATTCATTTCCTTGTGTGTTCTCAATAAATTTAACTAATATGTATATCTTGATGTTTTTACAGACTTCTCTGTTTATAAGAAAGGTTGTCTGTCATAGAACTCATCCATATTGCCCATTAAGTGCAGTTTTGTAATTTCGCTGTATGTTTTTTATACAGATATCTTTGTCAACCGTACAGTCTTTTTCAATGTATCTCGTAAGGTTCTTAACGCCACTTCTCACCGGCCATAGGCCTGATAATATAAAGCCACTAATAATGTATGCGTTAGATTGTTTTTGCAGTTTATTTCTTTACTAAAGAATTATCAAATTCTTTTCCTCTGTCACATTAAAGGCCTCTGAATGCAAACTCTATATGTATGACACCGTAGAAATCAAAAAACTTTGTTGTGCTAATCTGTGATGACAGTTTTTGCCTGTGGTCTTTTGATGTAGAAATATATGGCAACTTTGTTCCAGTCGTCAACACTTCTCATTATAAAAACAATTCCTATCATGTCTCCAGAAATCTTTACACAAATAACTTGCAGTCCCAACATACAGATGTATATCTTTTAAAACAAACTAGATAATTATTTCAAATAAAGATAACTACCATGCTCTTATAATTGTACTACTATACTAGCCAAATGTGCTTGTACTCGTAGTTATAGTTGATTTTAGGGTTTATTTTATTAATGTTTTACTTTTTGTTATAAATCAAGTTAATGCCCCACTTTTCTATGTTATTTTATTAATGCCCTTATTTCTAAAAGTAAATAGTGAAGATGCAGATATTCATATGTAAAACAAATTAGAGATGATTATATTGCAATAATTTCATATAATTATGAAATGTACAAACGAGGGATCAAATTAGACTAAAGAAACCATTTATTGACTATCATAGGCTTTGTTGAGCTGGGCACTGCCAAAATGAATTTTGACACACCACACATTCATTTCATAAATAAGAAGAGAAATAATAGATAAGAAGAGAATAAAAAATAAGAAGAGAATAAATAAATAAGAAGAGAATAAATAAATAAGAGACTTCGAAAAAATGACAGGTTCGAGTACGCCTGATAAAGGCAGTTGCACTAAAACAAGCATTATACAATAAAGAACAGGAGTTATCTTAAGAATTGACCAATATTGTTGAAGGTAAACTTTTATAACATTAAGGGCATGTTCCATTTCAAGATCCCTTTAAAGATTCTCTATAGGGATTTTGCAATGAGAAAAATTTAGTGATTCTTTTTTATATTTTCCAAGGAAAAAAACTCCCCAATGGAGATATATTTACCTAAGATAGCGCCCTTAGGGAAAATTTAATCTCCCTTGGTGAGTATTTACCCTACCAATTTTGTCTAAAATAAAAATCCCTATAGAGAATCCCTATAGGAATCGTGAAATGGAACACGCCCTAAGTATATAAGTAATTATCCACGAAAAAGGAATCTAAAGAATATAGAGTTTTTATGATATTTAAATAAAAGAAACGTTGATAACTCCTCTATTTAAAAAATATGCCAATTTTTTTTTCTAAAATATTGTTATAATCGTTGTATTTACTAGGATCTTACTTAATTATAGCTCTTCTTAAATTATTGAAATGAATGTGTGGTGTGTCAAAATTCATTCTGGCAGTGGCCAGCTCAGCAACGCCTATGTTAGTCATTAAATGGTTTCCTTAGTCTAATTTGATCCCCCGTTTGTGCATTTCATAATTATATGAAATACTTGCAATATAATCATCTCTAATTTGTTTTTTATATGAATATCAGCATCTTCACTATTTACTTTTAGAACTAAGGGCTTAAATAAAATAACATAGAAAAAGTGGGGCATTAACTTGATTTTTAACAAAAAGAGGGGCATTAATAAAATAAACCCTTTTTATTTATATTTAACCAGATAAGAAATATTTTTTGTACACAGAAAGACTTTAATAAAAAATTGCTAAGCGCAAAAAAGCTTTTTCGAAAGTAAAATATTTTTTTTTTTTGTCTTTTTTATGCGACTAGCACATAGTTTTAAGACAGTAGAATTAATCAATAATTTTTTTTATAAAACATGTGTAAAGGATAATAAACTTTATAATAGGATTTAATTAGTAAAATTATGCCTTTATAAATGCAAAAAGTACGTAAATTGCCGAAATTAAGGTTATTTTTGCAAAAATATAATAACGAATTTACGCATTTTTTTTGAACCTGTCATTATAAGGATTTTTTTAATTTAATAGACAAAAAAATACTAGCGAGTAATAGAAAATTCATGGATTTTAATATTGTATAAATTTATATTAGTTGATGTACCATGCTTATAATTTTGGCCCTCATATATGATTTTGTGTGAAAATTACAAAAAAAAAGCAGGCGATAAAAAACAATTTATGTTACATAAATAAACATAAACGTTTACTTTATGCAAAAATACAAAAATTAAATGCAATTATTACAAAAAATTTGCAATAAAACAAGAATTTTTGGTAAAAACCTTTTTTAGCCTAGACTTTTAGATCTTTCTTATAAGAGGGTATAAATCTTATATACAGCAGTTATTAAAAACATATGTTGCAGTAGTATTTTAGCATGGTAAACCCTCATATTAGGTAAAAGCTTTACTACGAATTTAGGTTATTAATACTTCGCAAAATAAAAGGTTTCAAACAACGGCGATATCCGAAAAAAAACTAATTTAAAAGGCTGCTTTTCTATTTTGTTTAAACAAGTCAACGCTGATTTTTTTTATGTAAAAAAATAACATCTGTTACTGAACCTTACAAACTTTTTTTTAATTCAGTTTTGTTTTTGGATATAAGTAACACCCAAATTATTAAACTTATACAAGTTTTTGAACTTAGCCTTTCAAAGCATATATTCTATAACTTAATCGGCTACCGTACTTTTCATAAAACCATATAAACATATATAGTATAGGAGCGAGTTTTACGTCAATAATGTCCAGATACAGAATTACAGTGGATTTATAACTTTTTTTTATAAACGTGCAAAAAGGAAACAAGCATATTTATGAAATAGTTAAAAAGGTATTTTTTTATTAGATGTACCTTTTTAAACTTTTTAGATTGCATTTTTTTCGCTGTAAGTTATAAAAAATTTACTGGCGCAAAATACTAAAATTAAACGTATATTATTATTTGAATATATTTTTTTAGTAGTTTAAGATAAGAAAGCATACATCAACAACAAAATACATTTAATGTGTTTTTTATGTTTGCATATGCTAGCAATATAAGCCCTGTAACAGTTTTACAATCTCGAATTATTACCAAAAATATATTTAAATATAGAAAAACGCATAAAATGTGTATTTATTTTGTATATTTACACACAAAAATTACGTTGTATGTTATTCATTTTTTGTTGAGCAGGATTTATTCTTTCTAGCACCGGTATACACTATCTGAACGATTTACAATACCCTTTATTCTTTGCGTTTTGTCGTTCATATTGCAACCAAATAGTGTTTTTTAATAGTGCATGTATACGGGCGGGAAAATATCACTGCACATGTGTTTTTTATGTAAAGACATTTTTTCGTTTTAAAACAACTATTCTTTATGAAAAAAATAATCGCGTCATTATCAACGATCGAAACTTTTTTAAAACATGTTTTTAATGCAAATATTGCAAACAAGTTGTTTTTAAGCAAATAAAACGCATGTAACTTTTCAATACTAAAAAAAGTTTATTAAAAGAATTTTGTTTACTACTCGCGAAACTAAATACTGTTTTGTGCAAACTAAACTAACGTCATAAAACAGGTTTTTTGAATTTTTGCGATATAATAGAATTATCTTATATTTTTAAATGTATTTACGCCTTAAAGGCTATAAATCACGGCAAAAAATAAAACAACAAAAAAATTATGTAAAGAATACTTTATTATGCCGAAACCAATCCTTTTTAACCGTCTGTAAGGTATGACTTATTCTGTTAGTAAAAGACATTTAGAGATACTTTTATATGAAAAATTTTATGGTTTATAGAACAGAAAAATTATTTGCTTTATTGGATGTACCATTCATCATATCATCATATGTATGTCATAAATTTTTTTCTTCATGCGTTGTTAACTGCATCATTGAATTGCGCAAACAAGACACAAGGTTCCTGTATGTATTTTTCAGGTTGGGGGTTACGCGTAGAAAAGTCATAGAAATTATGCTTGTTTTTGTTTTTTAAAAACAAAGAATAGACATATCTTTTTTAAAAAACACTACATGTATTTTTTTTTTACAGTGTGTATATACTTTGTTAATTTTTCTTTCTTAACTATTTTTTATCTCTTTTAACTGAGTGAAATCAGAAAAAAAATGCTTGAAAAATTTTAAAAGACGACATGTGACAGAAAACGATATACATATCTAAGTGGTTTGCTAGTTTTACGTTGTTTTTTATATTTTCGGTTAAGTTAAATCGTAAACGAAAAATGCCTTTTTCTATTAATAAAAATCTTTTCTTGTAATCGCAACGTATACATGTAGTATAGAACAGCAATGGACTTAATCTTGTAACAATATTTAATATTTTATAGGTCAAAATTTTCGGATTTTCTGTTCGTTCTAGTTTATACTAGCATAAATAACCATCTACCCTTTGCCTAGTAAACTGTAACATTTCAATTGAAATGGAGTATTAGTCATTTTTTATTTGTATTGTAAGTCATAGTAATTGCTGTTTAAAATTTATAAAATTTATTTAAAATATAATACTCGCAAATTTTTTATTTACATAAATAGTTTTATAAATGCGTAAAAACAACATTGTAATTATATTCACTGTTCGAGCGCAAAGTTCTCATTAAAAACAAAGATTATTTAGCAGCAAACATTTTTTTTAAAAGAAAATCATCTAATTTTTGCAAGAGACATGTGTTTTTTTAGGATTAAAAAAGCATTTTTTGCTTAGTAAATTGCTAAAATTAACAAATATCTTTTGTTGATGCTTTTTTATGTAGAAAACATTTTAAAGAAATGCTAAAAAATATTTTGCATGACAAAAATTTTTGTACACCCCGCAGAATTTAAAACAATACAAAGAAGCCAGGGAAGGCATTGGCTCCATACATTAATGTCATTTATACAAGGAGACTTAGGGTAATTTGGCCCCAAAAAACATAGAACCTTTGTGTATTACCTTTGCGGCAACTTATACTGTAGCTGTGTAAGTTTTTAGCAGCGTACCGGTGAGCACGGATCAGCAGAAAAAATGCTCTTTATACATAACATTTATGGCTGATTTTTATGTGCTGTCTTTTACCACCGCAAAAATATGTGCAAAATGTTTTTTTCAACGTATTGTGTTTTCTAGGCTTTATTCCGCTTTTTAGCAACGCCTATTTTTTGTGCTTCTCATAAAAAGACAAAGCAGCTACGCAACTGCAAATTTTTTGTTACAAATAGGATCGTAACTTTTATAATTTAAGAAATGTTTTTAAAAAATTTTTCTCTGCTGATATTGATATATATCACCTAAAAATTATAGAACAAATACAAAAGAAAAACAATATCGAAAAAGTTATGTATGGATTTTTCTATAACGTCAATTTTTTTTATTAGGCATTTTTGGTTTATTCATACGACAGCCTGTATAATATATTATGCCTTTAGACAATAAAAACTTTAAATACTACCATAATACTCGTATTGGGCGGCGTTTTTTACTCATTTACACAGAAAGCATAATTTTGAACAAAACCACAGACGGTTAAAATATATGGTAAATATGGACACATACGAGCAATATATTTTCGCAACTAGCAAGCATTTTTGTTTTTCAAATCCACTTTTACCTATATAATTTGATAACACTACATAAATTAAGTAAGTTTTAATAATGATTAAATTGTTTTTTTAGAAAAAACCGTAAAATCAAACTATACCATTTTCTTTTTAAGTACAAGCAATGCCTGTAGACTTATATGGATATCTTGTCAGCGGAATAAAAAATGTTTATTTATATACAATTTAACCTGAATGCTTAATATGAACGTCTTATGGGTGTCGTACAAACTAGGATATATATTAAACATGAACTTCTTTCTTAAAATTACGTATACTTTCTTATTTGTTTTTTATCTGTATTCTGGACACCTTCTGTCTATTTGTGTGTAACAAAAAACCCGCATTCTGTTTTAAAAAGATTTTGATATCTTAGACGCCCAAAATGTTTCACCTTAGGGGTCGGATTTTAATGTGATGAGATTTGGTGAGATGGTGAGATTTAGCGGGAAAGAGTGAGATGCATAAAAAAATGCAGAAAAATAAGTAAAAACAAATAAAGGCGTAATTTTAGTGAGTTGCAAAATTAATTATGCAATAAATGCTTACACACATCTCATGTAACCTTGCTTTATAATTGTGATTTTACTTTGGTTCGTATCTTATTGATATATTATATGAATAAAAATTGTATATCATTACAAGCATTTTATAGGTTACAGAAGCAATCATGAGAAAAGAAATAACGCAGTCATGTATTTTTCCACATTGTATAGTTTGCCATGTTATCACTCTTTTGGGCGTAGTTTTATACACAAACAGACATACTATTAAATTTAATATATGATATTTGCAGAAGAACAAAAATTGGTAGTATAAAATCCATAATAAATAAAATACTTTAATTAAGTAATCCTTTTTCATTTATTATGTTTATTTATTGTAATCGCAACGCAAATATTATATTATAATCCAGAGATTGCAATGTTTACATTTTTGTTTATAAAAATCTAACACACTTTACAATGGTTTTTTATAGAATCTATAGGCATGCTTTTATTATTAAGCGTCATATAAGAATAGATTGATCGTCATAAGAGCGGAAATCTCCCGGCTAATTCGCATATTTTCTACAACATCATAATACCACCACTTTGCATTTATGTGACCTATACTACTACACTCTAAGCATATACTATACTATTTGAATTGTTTAAATCATCCCTTTATTATACATGTGTGTTATCTATATGTATCATTGTAATTTATAGTGTTTGGTCTTGCACATTGTTTTCCAGTTCTTCATTATAGATCTCATTTTTCATTTTTTAGGGGTATTTAAATTCTAGCTAAATCTTACTAAAAAAATACGAATCTCACCAAAATCCAACCTCTGTTTCACCTACTCGAACTGCATAGAAGTGGCATATTTCCAAGCATTATATTTTTTTACTTTGGTAGGTAATAAACAGTTTGATGTTTTTTTGTATCCTTAGTTACGTAGTTTTTGTTTTCTCATGAAAACGATGCTATTGGTATTCACACAACTTGCTATGTCTGCGATTTTAAAATCTTGATAAAACACGCGTATATATAAACTAGTTCTGCATAAGCATGTTGTCGTTATCTGTACGTATTTCTGTACTATAGTCAGATAATGTTTTTTGTGGTACATATTTTTTTGTTCGATATAAATGCAAGATATCTATACATAAATCCAACTTGATGTGCAATATTGCCTTTAATGCATTCTTATTTTGTAAATTTTAAATATCAAACGGTTTAATACTGTGGCATATATAGAAACTGTGACACGATGGACTGCAGACCCTTCTTCAAAAACATTTTGAGGCTAATGCGTTTTGAAAAGCACACTAAGGCAATAACTACAACCAAATTACTCTGTTACCGTTCAAATACGCGCAAAATGGATCCAATGCCTTTTACACCACTACATTTACTATTTAAAAATGATAAAATTGTATTTTCACGGTTAAAATGGTTCTGCTTAACTTGCTATTGTAAGTTAACAATGTTATAACAAGAACTGCAACATATATTTATACAATATAATATTTTTTACCATGAATTACTAAGCAATTATTTTTTATTGTATGTGTTTTGTCCACTTTTTAGTAGTATATACTGTATTTGGCTATTTTATTTTATCTTGTAGTTTATTTGTGCCTTTGGTTGTTGCGATACCATAAATTTGTATTTCTTTGATGACAACATGGCCTTAAGAAGTAACGGCTTCAGATTTACAGATGCTGTTAACCGGGTATGTTTTAAAATGCGCCAGCTCTAAGCGTTTTGTGAATATATGTTGTTTGTTATAATGCCAGATCGTCGACAAAAGATAAGTATAATTTTTCTGTGTTTGAATGACGTTACGGCGCAAAAAAAAATTGCATTTTATATAATCCCGTATATTTGCTTGCTTATAAAAGAAAATGGGGATGATAAAAAGTTTTTAATCTTACAGAAAACTTTGTAATGCACAGGTTTGATTTTAGTGCAGGTTTTTTCTATTAAAAACTATTTGGTAGCTGGAATTACTCCAAATAATATACAAGACAAACTATAGAAACAACTCGTAATCTTTTACGGATTTACAAACATATTTCTTTTTTGATGTCATTGTAATTTATTTGCACATTTAACGATATCTTTTATTACTTTTTGGAATACTTTGTTAACTGCATATGCTTATGCATAGTTTAAAAAAATGTAGTTTAAGTACGAAACCGTTTAAATATTTATATTTTCAAGATCGCGCAATCTTTTTTGGACATTTAATACACTTGCTTTTTTTATTTTGCACGCAATTTTTCTTTTTGAATGTTCAACTAAAAAGACGGTACTATATATTTTAACGAGCTACCGTCCAAAAACTTGCTATTTGAAATGAATGGTCATAAGTTTATTTACATATCTATATTAAGGAGTTATCCGTTTCGTTGACATTTTATTGTTTTTTTCTAGACATATGTAAAGGTTTACAATGAAGTGTTTAGTAAGACGTTTTTTTGCGCAAACAAAAAAAGAAAATAAAAACGTTTCGCATTTTGCAGCTGCTTAGTTTTTTTGCATTAGCTCTAATAATCATGTCAGTGTAATCAGTGGTGATATTTCCACATTTAAATTCGTTGTGGTAGGGTAAAACATTTTTTACAATGATTTTTACCACACTG
>JAQFYM010007456.1:0-10363 GCA_034694785.1 Agrenia bidenticulata
ATTGGTTTCATTGACTTTCCGGAAATTTTACAGTAGACGAAAATTTTACAAATACGAAAATTTTACATGACACCGGATTTGCGGAAAAACACATATAGTTTATCTTTTTTTTCTGCCGGATTGCCGGAAAAACACATATATACGCAATTATTTTTATGCCGACCAGGCGGCAAACACATATATGTGCACTTTTTTTATGCCGGATTGGCGAAAAAAGACATATATGGGCATTTTTTTTCATGTCGAATTGGTAAAAAAAACATACATGTGCGATTTTTTTTATGTTGGATTGGCAGAAAAACACATATATGTGCGTTTAATCTATTCCAATTTACTGAAAAACGCATATATGTACGGTTTTTTTTGCCGGATTGGTGGAAAAACACATATATGTGCGATTTTTTTTTGGTGATGGATTGGCGAAAAAAATAACATATGCGCGATTTTTATAATGCCGAATTGGCGGAAAGTACACTTATAAACCTTTACTTATGCCAAATTACCACAAAAAATATATACGCAAATAGATCTTTTTTAAATTTCTGAAAATCCAAAAAATTACCACATAAATGCAAAAATTATTTGTTGCGAAAACTAAATCACATAATTATTTGCAAAAGTGTATGTAAAGAGCAGGGTCACGATGTCAATAGCAAAATTTATTCTTTTATGTTAATTTTTTGTTCATCTCTCTTTACCAAAGTAAAATATAATAATTCATAAAAACGGCCAAAAGATGATCCATTCCGTGAAAAAAAAACGCGTATACAGCATATTGGGGTAGATTTTGGTTATTACTAAAAAAAAATAAATGTCCTCATAAATAAAATATAAATTACTTTCTTCTATTAAGACGTAAATACAAACTGAATTGAAAAATTGATACGTAAAAAAGCGCAAATACAAACGAAACAACAAAATTTACTCATTTTTCTTTCTTGTATTTTTATTTTTTTTTGTATGCTTATTTCACAAAAATACAAAATATAAGAACGCATACGAAAGGAAAATACTAAAACTCCATCGCATATTAACTTGGGTTATAATACATCATTGCAATTTCAACTTTGTTTTATTACTAAAAACCAGTAAATACATACATCAATAAAATAAATTTACCCCCTGGCATTTTTTATAATCACATAATTAATCAGAAGTACCGTTAAATTGCAAAAATTTTGCTTTTATTTACACGTTGCTACATTAAATTTTGTTTTTTATTTTGTTTATGCCTTTTCACAAATTAAAAAACATAAGAACTAAATAACGAACCAAAACATGTTTCATAATTACAAAGTGGTTATTAATAATTTTACTAATTAGGACATGCGCTGTATTTAAAAAAGAAAATATTCCTTCATCTTAATTATTGACTAGTTTTGGACAGATTAAGCATGTTTTTGTTTGTTATTTTGCTTCCTATGTTTTTTTTGCGTGAAATGAGCATACAAAGCAAAAGCTAACATTACATGCTGCATTCTTGGATTTAAAATCTTTTTTGTGCACTATATTACGTAACTTTTTGTATTATGTAATTCAGAACAATGCCAGAGGGTACGCCAATTTTATTTATGAGGGTATTTGCTAATTTTCAGTTTTTAAAACAAAATCCAAATTTCTATGGTGTTGTTTTCTGGCAATTTAGTTGTATAAAGAGGTAAGTTTTGGTATGTTTCTATGCATTTTAGATTTTATATTTTAGTGAAGTAAAAAAAATATGATACAGAATGAATTTACAAAAAAATTTACTGTATTTTTTTTTGTTGACGTCGGGGTAATGCTATCTATTAGTTAATTTTTTAAATCATTATTTGGTTATAAGTAATACCAGAAGAGTAATTTTTTTTATATTTATTGGGGTATTTACTAAATTTAAGTAAAAAAAAATCATATTTCTATATTGTATTTTTATTTAATGCATTATGGGATAAAGTTTTTGTGGTATGGGATTATGCATTCTTATATTTTTTATTTGTGTGAAATGAGATAGAAACAAAATAAGAAATTTGAAAAAACTTGCTTACGCAATATTTTTGACGATGTATAAAAGCTCTTTTACTGTCATTTTTAATCATTATGTGATTATGAGTAATACCAGGAGGGTAATTTATATATTTTTTGTGCATATTTATTGGTTAGAAGTAAAAAAACAAAATACATATTTCTATGATGTATTGGGCTCACTATTGTAGTATACTTAAGTATTTTTTTGTATGTTTCTATGCATTCTTATATTTCTATTTTTGTGATATGAGAAAGAAAATAAAAATACTAATTTCCATAACAAATTGCTAACATTTTGTTTTTACCACCCAAATAATGCTCCTTTACAGTTATTTTTAAAACATTTTGTGATTATGAGTAATACCAGGCAGTGGCGTAGCCAGGAATTTTTTGCGGGGAAGGGGGGTTTAAAGAAAAAACGTGGAAAAAATGGTAATCCGAAGATAATGTATATTTTCGACAAATATATGGATTGTATTTTGCAAAATTTCCATTTTTTAAATTTTTTCCTCTAATTTTAGACCCCCTTCCATTAAATTCAGGCGCAAAAATTGTTCAGAGGGAGATAAAAACTTTAAACCCGTCGCACTAATACGCGCATTATACCAGGAGGGTAATTGCTGTTTTATTTATGCAGTATTTACTGATTTTAGTAAAAAAAAAAGTCCATAATTCTACAGCGCAATGTTTTCCAGATTTTTTATGAAATGCGGTATTTTTTTGTATGTTTCTATGCATTCTTATATTTTTTTTGTCTAATGAGCAAGAAAATAAACAAAATTACAAAGCAATTGCTTTTATTTTGTTTTTGACATATAAGTAAGGCCATTTTAGAGTCAAATTAAACAAGTATTATGTGATAATGTATATACTAAGACAATAAATTGCATTATTAGTGGGTTTTTTTTTGTTATTTGCTATTTAAAATAGATCGATTTGCGTATGTACTTTTTTGTAATTGGCATAAAAAATGGCACATGTGTGTGGTTTATCGCCGATCCGGAACATTTAAAAAGCCCATTTATGTGGTTGAGTCGTCAATCCAACAGGAAAAAATTTGCTTACTATGTTTTTTATCGTTAATGCATCATTAAAAAAAATCGCACATATATGTGTTTTGCCGTGTATCTGGCATAAAACTAAAACGCTTATTGATGTGTTTTTGCACCAATCCGACATTTACAAATCGCACATATATGTGTTTGTCGTTTATTCGACATTTAAGAAAACGCAAATATATATGTTTTTGCACCAGTCCGAAATGAAAAAAATTGTACAAATATGTGTTTATAGCTAATCTGGCAATAAAAATGCATATATATATGTTTTTCGCAGATACGACATAAAAAAAAACGCACATACATGTGTTTTCTCGTCGATCCGGCATCCAAACAAATGAACATATATTAGCGTTGGTGCCAATCCGGCATAAAAAAACGCACATATACGTTTTTAACGTCAATCCGGCATAAAAAAATCGCACATATATGTGATTTTCCCGCCAATCTGTCATGCAAAAAATCGCACATATTTGTGCGGAACCGCCAATCCGGCAATTAAAACAGCCGCACACATATGTGCGACGTCATTTTTGCGCACTTTATAATTGCACATAAATGTGTTTCGTCTCCAAGGGTACAGTTACATTACTTGACAGTAATTAAAAACTGGAACATGAAAAGAAAGGAATGCAAAGATTACGCCACAAAGAATAGTCATAGTTATGTAAGAATGACTAATTTTCTCTGCAAACATTCAATTTCGATCTATGATCCAAAGAAAAATCTTGAATTTTGTATATATTGTTTTAATGAAACGTAATATCGCGAAGAAACATCTTTAAGCAGAGCTGTAAGTATTTTGTGAAATTAAGAAATATAATTAAAAGTTTTCATCATAGTTCCAACTTTTTAATGCCATATATTTAAATGTGACATGGCGTTATAAAGAATTATTAAAAGTGGGAGTTAATTTAAAATAAGTATAATATATAGATATTTATATATTTAAAAATTAAATCAAGGATAAAGAATACAATAATGATAATAAAGAAATGATTTACTGCTAATGATACTCGAATTCCACATAAATTGTAAAAAAAAAAGATTATTCGGCCAGCAAAAGTCTGTGCATAAAAGTTCGCAAAGAACGTGATTTAATAGAATATTGTTTTTTTTTTGTTTCTCACTTTACTTTTTTAGCCCATCGGTTCTGGAGTTCAAAAAGGAAAAAATGCCAGGGCTTAAAGGGGCAAGCTATACTTGTGGTATTAGAATGAAAGTAATTTAGAAACTTGATAGCTCTATGAAAAACTAAAAAAACAGAAAAAAACGACGTGTAACCTACTTTTTTTTTGTTAACTGTTTTAATTTGCAATCGTTTAATTTCTAGCAGCTAGGCAGAATCTGGGAAAATATATATTTTTTTCTAGGAATTTATATGCAGTAGAAACAATATATATTTTCTTTTAGCTTTTGTATTTATACAAATGCAAAATAAAGCTTTCTATCACTTAAACAAAATTCCTATGTACATCTTAAGGCCGCGATTCCATTTTTTCTTTTTTTTTCCGGAAAAAGCAATCTCAGGATTTAGAAAATGCAAATACAAAGGTTAAACCGTTAATAAATATTATCATGCGTAAACACGATCACTTGGTGGAAGAGGGAGCAAATTTGTTTTTAGGAAAGTTTTTTTTCAAAAAACTATATACCGAAAAAATAGGTTGGGTAAAATATAGGGCCGATAAAAATTTTGTAAATAAATTTTTGAGGCAGAAGAAAATTATAAAGCAAATTTTTGGCGAAAAGTTACATAATGAAAAAAATCCTGGACTAAAAAAAATATTTGCAAATGATCAACAGTAATACATGTTCTTTAATCCAACAAACATACACAGGGTAGAAAAAATTGTGCTATTTTATATTTTAGGATGCAAAAAAAAATATTACCGATTAAATGTACGCCTAAAAAGATTTAAAAAAAATTTATTATATAAATTAAAATCCAATAAAATATATATTACCAAAAAATAAATAAGCAAAAAAAATATTATTACAAACGTATTAAAGCCAATATTTTTAAAAATTAAAAAATCTGATTTCTGACCCATAAGGAAAACTCTAAGATAATATTTGTGGATTTGATACAAATCATACAAAAATTTCCATTACACAACGTAAAAATACACAAGTATGCTTTTCTCACAGCGTATAAAATTTTGTATTGACATGGCCATTATCTTTCTGTCATTTTAATTGTGGGCATGTTCACTTTTTTTTCCGAAACATATTTTTTTTTCTAAAAATGCTAAAAAATGCAGTTATAGTAACTTAAAGCACCAAATCCTGTTTTTACGCACAACATTGACATTTTTGCATCTATCTTTATATTTTACTGTATAAACACTGTCTTTTAAGCGTTTTTTTATACCCCTATAGGTTTTTGTAAAAAACGTACTCTCTATTTTTTCATACTAGTAAAGCTACCTATAGGAAATATCCATAAAAAAAGGGTCTAAAATTTTCTATGGATTGACCCAGAGGAAATTTTAATTTGATTTATTTACTTAAATAATACCCTTTAAGAAATGTCCAATTTTACAGATGAACAAATTCGAAAACTGATATTTGAACGCACTAGCAAAGATTGTACAAACAAATGTCACAAATAATAAAAAAATGCTTATCAAATAAACAAAAAATGTCATGTAATTGCTGTAATGATGGAAATGGAAGGACAGACAAGTGAGGTAAAGATTAAATATAATAGATTATAAACAACATTAAGCAAAAAATTGCTCGAAAAAAAGCAAATCCGGCAAGGTTATACAACGAGAAGTTCATTGCTGACGGTATACAATGCGATGCATCTGGTACTGAAGTTGTGATCTTTCTTGTTTGAATAGTATTGTAAACGAGTTTTGAGCAGAAAAACAAAACACTTTGAGCAGCGATAAAAGTATATCAACTCTATATATGCAAAATAGTGATATAACTAGTGTTGCCAACATTTTCCATATTACAGAGATCTCAGAATTGGTCAGCAATCAATCATTCGACGTGGAAAAGTAAAAGATACAAAAAAGCACTATTTTTTTACACTGCAAAAACAAAAAAAAACGAAAACAGACAGCAGTTGAACAAGTTTTAAATTTTATGTAAAAAAAAAGATGGTGCTAAAAAATAAACTCTTAGCTAAAATAGCTGGTGATGGAGATAGTTTGTGAGAAAAGAGAATTGAAAAGCATTAAAAGGCGACAAATGCAACTATAGAAATTTTATAAGAAATGAATAAAAGATAATTGAAAAGCTTATATATGTGTATAAAAAAGTATTTATGCAGGTTCCATTTTTTAAAAACAATTTTACAAAACGGTTGCTTGAGTTCTCTACCTTTTTTGCGGTTGTTATGTAAATAACTAGTAAGCTGTTACCAGTTAGTAATACCAGACCTAGAAACTGGTATCTAGTGTACGTGCGCACTAGACATTATAAGATAACCAAAGCAAAAAAACAAATAATTACTACAATTTTTGATAAGTAAGTTAAAAAACATTTTAAAATCGTGTGTTTTTTACATTTATACATATTATAAGTTTCTTTAGTTTTTGGTACCAAAGACTGGCAAAACAGTTCATATTTTTTTAAAAAGGAAGATGTTAAAAAAAGCTTTGCCTTTTAACAAAAAACTGCAATTATAATTTTATTTTTATTCACTTAAATATTCCAGCTCACTTTTTATATTTTTTATTGCATATTTGCTCAATTCATTTGACATTCTCGTGTCAATTGTTAAGTTTTTTATGACACAGGCTGCAGAAATGCTTTTCTTGTTATAGAATTTTGACCGTTGGAGATTGTATGTCGAAATTGTAGAAATTCAGATGGTAAAGATCTTAAGACGTGTTCTATTGTACTACGTTGTAGACTTTTTGCATTTTTGTCATGTTGTCTTGTATTGATAATACACCGTCTTATGATGGTATTAGGTATGGCTTTCTAGGATAAGCTGCATTTCTGAAAATATGATAATGTTCGTTTTTATATGGTTGTTCGACAACTTACTGGGCTTTTTCAGAAAGACATTAAGCTCTACATGCATATATATTGTGCAAGGAACCGTACGTTTCTCATAAAACATCCCCTTTTTTGTAATTAGAATCGCATGCGCTGCAAAATTTAAACTTGCTTGTTCTTTTTGTTTATAATGTCAGCTGAAGTTGTTACATTTTCTATTTGTAAATGCGACCCGTCAATTGCTAGCACAATTCCACTAAAATGTGAGAATCTCTTTAAATCTGCAGAAAGTGTTGCAAATTCATCTCGGCTCGGTAATTTATTTACTATATCTCTAAATTTGAGAATATAAGCGGATATGAAAGATATTATCATATGAATTGTAGACGCTGATATCCCAAAAATTGGTGAAAGGACCCTAAAACTAATTTTCTGCTAATGAATACCAAAAAACAAAATAGTCTTTTACAAAGCCTTTCTTTGGTCAAATCTGATTTTGTAGACAAAAATCCTACTAGAAAAACAATTTCGTCAAGAGAAAATCTTACTACATCATTTATTGCAAACCACAACCATTTGCAAAAAATGTTATGAAGCAGCTGTGTACGTAATAAAATTTGCTTACACTAAAAATACTATAAAGTGCATTATTCTTTGTATTTTCAATACAATCTAGTACAAGTAAATTATTTATCATTTTAGGGGATGTACTTTTAAAAGAAAATAATAGGAATTCCCACGGGTAAAAAAGTGAACACTGTAAATAAAATTGCATATTTCAACTAATTACCATAGGAAAACACCCTTAGGGTCATAAAAATCCTATAGGAGAAAAAAGTGAATACGCCCTAAATGTAAAGTGCATTTATTTATGGTTTGCAAAGTATTTGTATAAATAATTAGAATATCACAGTAGTAAAATATTTTAAAATTAATATAGTTAGTATATAACAACGGCTAAATTTACTGTTTAAAAGAAATTTATAATATAACTTGCAGGTTAGGGCTAATTAGATTTATTTTTTAGCAACTAAACCTTTATGTGTACATTTTTGGTAATGCCAAATTATCTTTTTTTTTTGTAATACATAATACATAATATTCAATATATTTCTATTTTTTAATCAGGGCTTTTAATGAGAAACTGAGTAATTACTCAAAGTTTACTCAGTTGTTTTTTTTTTAGATTTTCGAGATGAAATACTAAGAAATCATTTGAAGTCTCAAAAACCAATCCTTTTTGTATATAATACCTAATTTATAATTTTTTAGTATCCAAATTTTTAATCTATGATGCTATTTGAGAATAATTACTAGAGAGAATTTTTTTTTTGGTATTTTTTGTACATAACCCTTTGAGCCGAATGCCTAAAAAAAAGGGCTATAAAATTAAAAATATGTACTCTAATGTTTTCAAATATTACATACCAATAAATATTCACTAAAAACTGTATACTAAGTACAAAAATAATATAAGAACTATAGACGCGCGAATAAAGCTCCAAAATAATTTGGAACACTTGTTGAGTATATATTCGTATAAGGCGGAGATCAAAGTAAAAACAAAGAAGAAAAAGACTATCATAAATAGATGTACAAAAAAATATAAGATATTTATACTAAAAAATAAAAAGAACTATTTAATTTAAGTATATCGTATTTTCATCTATCGCTTTTACACTTTGGATATCATCCATCGAATCTATATCTAAATGGTAACTAAAGAAACACCTTTTTGTGCATAGAAAAACGTCGACATTACTAAAAATATATTAGGTTGAATGATTGCTGCAATGGTCGCATTTTAATCAAAAGCTCGTATGTTGGCATAGGTGTATATCAAGTTTTATCTACACTTCAAAACTAGACATACTTTGAAAAACATGATATACCTTTATTACAAAGCCTATTTTTTGTTTTTTTCTTTCTTTTATTATAAGTATATAATGTAAAAGCCTTATGAAGTATGGTTTAAACAGAAAAATTGTGTAATCTATTACCCAGTGACACTGTCTGCGATTACAGTCGTAGTTCGATAGAACTAGATCCAAAAACTCTATACCACCTATAAACCTGTTGTACATACATATTATCTTTGGCTTGTCACTGGTGAAATGCTAATATTTCAATTATTTGATTTTTTCTGTGATCATGTAATACTTGTGTTGACGTGAGACTGCCATGACACTTTTTACTGAGCTTTGCATGTATTTTCTTGTCGTCACTTTAGTTTATTTTGCATCGCTTGAAAAGTATTTTAACTTGATTTGCTTGTATTTTGTGCTGTTTTAGATGGGGTAAAAAATCAGGTACACTATGTATATAACATAATATTTTTACAACCTTTTTGTCATGCCATGCCATAATGAATGTATTCTTTTTCTGTTTAATAATATTTTTATAAGGGACTATAAAAAATATATTTTCACTACAATATATTGTGTTTGTGTCCCAAAATATATTTATTGTCAATTTAACAATATTTTGTATTATTGTACCTACAATGAAGAAGCCAAATCGGTACAATGAAAAATCATTTTTGTTGTTATATGGTATGCATGAACAAACACACCATATTGTTTATATATAAGTTTTACATATTTTACTTTAAAAACACATTTTTTCGACAAAAACACGTTAAAAAAACACCAGCTGCTTTTTTAACAATAATATATACATCACATAATTTTTTATAGATACACAAGCTTGTTTTTTTTTATAAAATACATAGATTAAACCCGAAAATAAAAATTAAAACAATCCCTGCAATTTTCCTGCTAAATTTCGCATTTAAAAACTCAAAATCCCCTTATAAATATATACTTCTGAATTTTATGCGCACAAGATGTTTCTATTGCGGTAAACCACAATATAATCCAGTAATTTATTAAAAAATTATATAAAAATGTATTGTTATTGTGACAATATATTTTTGTTAGCTTGAAAAACAATACAATAAACAATATAATATTTACGATCACTGATTTGAACTATATAAAAATTGGATATAACCAACAACAGATATGATTTGCAATGTGTAAGTTGCGCTGCAATTTTATTAACTAAGCATGATTATAAAACCCACAATAAAGATTGTTTATATATTACTGCGGCAAAAAAAAGTTTTTTTTCTTAAATAAATAAAATTGTGATGTAAGAATGTGTGTTCGAATATCAATTAATATTTTTTATATATCATTCTTTTTTTATGATGGTAAAACACACTTAGTGCAAGAAAAAATCGGTAAAAAACAAAAGAGTACTACATAAACATTAACTGTACATGAAAATACTACAAATACGCGTTACAAAACGAAATTACAGTTCGTTTTTTTTAGGTT
>JAQFYM010007457.1:0-10363 GCA_034694785.1 Agrenia bidenticulata
CATTAGGGATTTCTTTAAAACTAAACGCTCAAGTACTTTAGACAACACAGTGGCCAATGCAATTGGCCTATAGTTTTAATTACCGTGGGATCTAGACCTTTTTTCTTTAAATTAGGAACAATTGAAACCTCGATGACTCTGGTTGGAAGCTGTGAAGAGCTCAGAATACGATTCATAAACATAGTTATTAATTGATAAATATTTTCATGAGCAAAAATAACATTTTCAGCACATAACAAGTCGGTACCTTTAGCTTGTACCGATGTGGTGTACCTCAAGGATCCGCCCTTGGGCCGCTGTTATTCAGCTTATTTATAAATAATATTGGTAGTGTAATTACTTGTCAACACTTGATCTATGCTGACGATCTGGTTATCTACGATACTGGTACGAATAGGGATCAAATTGTTAGTAAATGAATATCAGAAGTTCACAATACTGTTAAATGGTGTGATTTAAATGGTTTTTCTGTTAATTTCGACAAAAACAAATATATGGTATTCCATAAGGATAAGGACATATCTATGAAGGAAGAATTAAATAGTGTTATAAAGATCAATTTTAATAACATTGATAGAGTCTTCAAGTTTAAATATCTTGGACTATTTTTTGAACCTACAATGAGATTTAACTCCCACTTCGCTTCTGTATAAAACAAGGTATCTCAAAGGCTGAAGTGAAACGGTATATAACCTCACATGAGATTTTAAAGGTAAATATAACTTGACAAGAATTGTAATTAAAATTTAAAATAGCTTATAAAAATTTGATCATTCGAGCCTTTAATGACTAACCCCTAAAAAATATAAACTCACCAACACCAATCAAGTCAACTTATTTGAAACAATGAACTTGTTTGTTTGTTTTCTCTTGTTCTCAATACACATGATACTTACTCTCTCATTATGAACATCCATACTCAATCGGGAAAAGATCTAAAGTCGAGACGTGTGGTACACATTGTTAGATACGGAGTTGATTTTAATTTAAATTACAATTTTTATATTTTGACAAAATTGATGAGTTTGATTGTTCAGAGTTCCATCTTGCCTCCCTCACTTGTTGAAGTAAAGATTGTTCCAATTTAAAAAAAAAAGCCTTAATCAAATTACAGACCTATTGCGCTGGCGACTTGTTTTTCGAAAATTCTACAGCGACTACCGTTGCTTAGAACCCGGGCACTCCTTAACACGGAGGATAAACAATTTGGTTACAAAAAATAATTGCTACAGAAATGGCATTTTCCCCTGAAACAGATTATTTCACACTATATAGATAATAATTCGCCAGCGTATATAGTTTGTCTAACCTAGAAAATGATTCGTCACTTTAAAGCTGGAATAAACCCATAGCTTATAATAACAAGTTACTTTAAAAAACATTTGGGGTTGCTAGATTTAAAAAAAACATGTGTAGGCTACAAAATTTAATGAAATTTAACCTAAATTTTTTACTCACCCTATCAAAATTAAACTAACGCATGAGTTTCCGCTTCTTATTATGCTTTTGAAATTATTTTATAATCTTAAGTCAGTTGTTGAGGCTATAAACCATCGTTAAAAATTTACTCTAAATGATTACCCCATTAAACAAAACAAGGCTGAAAATTTTGACACATTAATAACAATTAAATTAATGAATCAAATAATTAAAGAGCTATAAATTCTAACTACGAATAATCTTTTGTACTCTGTCAAACTATTAGATTGATATTATTAAATGCAGTCTGGATTGGTGAGTCTATTTGTTCTTAAACACGTAAATAACTAATACAACCAGTTGTAGAATGTTCTAGATTTAATTCCTCTATCCGTGATGAAACGATTTATGAACATTCTATTTGATGTAACAGTAGTAAAGTGTAAAGTCCTTACCCTTAAAACTAAATGTTGGTGAAAATATCAACAACTTATTTCGATTTGATTTTTCAGACTGAGCAGCTTGTCGAATAATTGCAGATGGAATTACACGATTCGGAAGCGATATTTCTGGCGGACGAAAATCAACCAACTGTACAGAAGGAAGATACGAGGATGGATTCGGCAGGATATTCAAAACTTTGTCCTTTGGCGGTTAAGGTTTCTTTTGTTGATCCTGAGGGTCGTGAGTCCTTGAGGAATATTCCCTGAGCCCATAATCAACCAAACGGACTGTAGGAAGATATGTTCCGTTTTGTAAGAAATTCGAAAATGCGTTGGCTGGTTGGTTTATGAGGCTGGACGTGGCTTTCTTTATGTCCGCATCACTCAACCGCTCGAGACGAACTGTCACTGTCTGACAATCATGTTTCATGTTCACACCTAAATTGTAAACGAAATCGGGATTTTTTTTATTACACAATGGAATAGTGTGCTGGACGAGAGATTATGTCCCAATACAGACAGAACTTATTATTTCGTATTTTGACCATTCCAAGAAAATGTTTTGTATTTTGTAATGTGAAGCATTTAAAAAGTTTTGAGCTTTGAGTAAACTAATTGGAAAATAATAAACATGTGTTTTCAAAACACAATAAATTCTTTACACTAACAGTTTCATCTAAGAAAAAACGTACTACACAATGGCTTATGTATTTTAATTCGCATTGCGCAAATGACAAATCATTCGGTGTACGAAGATTCCCCACGGACCATTTTCTACCAACCGTTATCCATTGATTAGTGGTAAATAATTAGTGGGATTTTGTAATCTATGTCATAAGTAGGATGTCGGTATTTGAAAATAATCAGTGGGAAATGGTCCATGCAAATCCAATCATTTAGCTCCAATAATGCATTTAAATGAATTCAAAACTTCAATAATAATGGATTTAAATGGATTGCTTTGTCGGTGTTTTGATGTAGTCATAAACCTTTTTCATTTTAGTTTTCCGTGAATAGTGAACCGAAAATACTCATCAGTTGAAAGGGGCAAAAGCATTATTCATTTAAGAAAAATTACTGATGTATTTTGAAAGTGCCCAATTGAAAATAGTATTTTGCTGAGTTAACCAAAATACGTGAATCTTAAAATACAAAATACTAAGTTATCTAGTTCAATGGTCTTGAATGCGCCAAAATACAAAACGCTTCAGTTAAAATACAAAATACGTGTAAAAAATACTTCACCAAAATACGAACTATTTTTTGGCAGAATTTATTGAATTAAACATATTTTGCCACAGTTTTCGTACTTTAGAATTCACGAACATTTCTAAATTCTTATCGGTCTTTATTTTTCGATTTGGGGAGGAATGCCCCCGAGATTTTTTGATTTAATTAAAACAGATTCTAAATTGCTAGTAGTAGTTTAAACATGTAATTTGTTTTTTAAATTACGAGTATTAAAGTTTCGATAAAAATGGGGGGATAATTTCAGAATTTATTTTACAGATGATTTGATTTAAATTTGGTATGAAGAGTCATGAATATTATAAATATGTTTTATTTCAAATTTTAAAACAACGAAAAAAAAATTTTGCAAGAGAATTTTCTGTTGTTTTAATGGCGGTATGAAAATCTACTCAGCATAAGGGAGGCGAGTACTTCCAAAAGCGGGAAACGTATTTGGAACTGTAGTTTAAATACTTATAGATACGCCAAAATCTAAAATACATTTGTGTTTCAAGAACCGTCAAAATACAAAATACTCTTTTTGCGTTGCCTAAAATACAAAATTAAAATACTATATTGTATTTTCACCAAGTATTTTGGCCACTTCTGGTAATTTGTAATTTGCCCACCCCTGACAAAGAAAAAGCTCAATTTACACTCACCATCTACAATTTTAGTGACTTTAAGATTCCGGGCCCTCTTTGAATCTTTGAGACCTTTCCTTGATAGTCCGATATTCTTTCTTCTGCGAGATTTCCGCCCAGTTGTTCTTGGTGAGTTGCGGCAGGATTTGTCAGAAGCAACGATTTGATCTTTTCTTTGCTTTTGATTCACGAACGAATGTTTTCTTACAAGCTGCCGTCCGATTTCAGATGTCAGTGGTAAGGGGTGGATTTTCAGAAAGTCACGAATCCAATTTCGATTAGACCGCCTAGGTTGGTAGCGTTGGATTTCGGCCTCAGTTTCTGAAGATTCATTATATGATTCGACAGACTGAATAGCTTTTACCTCGCCTGAATTAGGGAATCGAAATAGACCCAGTCTGGCTAAGAACGAATCCTGCATGGAACATAAAATATGCTAAATGTTATATCATACATATAATACAACAAATTAATTTGCTTTTTAGCCCGACTCTATGGCTTATATGATCATGTCAGTGTCTGTGTGTACGTTTACACAAACTATCATAGATAACTATCATAGATAGATAACATAGATAGATAACTATTATATGTTGTACACATTTACCTTGGGTGAATATAAAGATCAAGTTCGAAGATGGGCCAATTCTGTTTAGCAGCCAACAGTTAAGAATCATAAAATTTGGTATCATAGTGGCTAATGAACTTTAAGTATTCAATCGGAAGTCAAATTTGAATTTTGTTTTATCGAGAACAACCCCGTCGGGTTATCCTATCAGGATTTTAAACATCAGCTTCAAAACGTCAAATTGGGTAGTTAAGTAGTTTATGGTTTTTAAAGGTCTAATATGACCTCAGATTTCAAAGTATTTTAAATAGAGCGAGCTTATTGGGTTTTTTATTGAGCTTTAAAACTTTGAATTGGATTGTGCAGTGATAAGATGATCGACAATCGACTCGTCAATACCATTTTGATGATAGTTCGTGGAAAGACACTTAATGGACAAAAACACTTTCCGGAATGGGCACTGAATAGACATTTAACTTTATGGAAATCAGGTTATCTGACACATCATGGACAACAGACAGTTCATAGACATATGTAGACAAATATTCATATTTTTGAATAAATTACAGCCATTAACAATTTACATACATCTTCCAAGTGAAATTGTCATGATCTATTATTGGCTACTAGTAAATCGCAATCCCGAATCGGGCTTTAATATTCTAATTAGCGTACGTAAGATTCACAATCCGTCGTAAGTGATGTATGTATAATTCATGCATAAATTAAGCAAACCACGTTTTATTCAGATAATAAATCTTAAGATATGCAAATTGCGTTAAACGATCAATTCCGTTTACAGAAAACGGAATTATTTTCATCGAAAGATCAAAGTTTTAAAATTCTGTGTGATATTAAACATCTCCGAGCTGTAGGTGTATTTTTATAAATCCCTCTATAACTGACCCCAATGGGTCATTAATTTGGTTTATAAATTCCACACAAATTCCAGTAACTATTAGTACATATTGTTATCTTAAGTACCAGCTTGCAAAATTTTGTAGCCTTGACCCTATTTTGTAAAATACCACCTACTGTCATTTGACCACCATGGGTCAATCTTTGGACCGATATGGCCCATCTAAGAATTGATAAGTTGTTCCAAAAAATTGCAAGCAGTCTAAAACCCGCTGCCAAAGTTTTTTTGACCCGCTGTCAACGTGTTCATATTTTATTCGGCGTAAAACTCGCTGCATACCTTATCCATTTGATTTGGCAATATACTTTTGAAGCCACGATATCTTACACCGGAATAAGATTTGTATTTTTGGGGAATGGAAGAAGGACTTGCGTACACATGCACGCACTATTACGTGTATGAGAAGGAGCAGAGTGCTTGAGGGGTTACGCTCCTCTTTTCGTAAGTAAGTAATCTTTTAAAACTCTCCTTATTTGTGACCTGACTAGGTCACCAATCCGCATGTAAATATTATTGTGTTACTTACCTGAACGTAGACGTAGTCTTGATGATCAATGTTCCGGATAAGAGGGGATGACCCATACGAAGTAAGGGACTCGATTTTATCGAGTTCCAGCTTTTGATTACTGATTTTGAGTGAAGATTCATTTGTCAAGGGTTGGTTATCATAATTATCCAATTTTTGAATTAACACTTTAGGTTGCAAATAACCAAAGGAAGTATTGTCGATCATCTTATCACTGCACTATCCAATTCAAAGTTTTAAAGCTCATTAAAAAACCCAATAAGCTCGGTCTAATTAAAATACTTTGAAATCTGAGGTCATATTAGACCTTTAAAAACCATAAACTACTTAACTACCCAATTTGACGTTTTGAAGCTGATGTTTAAAATCCTGATAGGATAACCCGACGGGGTTGTTCTCGATAAAACAAAATTGATCAGGTGCAAATTTTTCAACAAAATCTTTGATTTTCCGGTATCTTTTGTTTGAAATCTGGTAGATTCATTCGCGATGAGATTCGCATCATTATCCATAAGGACAGTGCAGCGGCGGATTGTGGCCTTCAGGCTTGGAAAATCCTGCTCAGTTGTAGAAGTAAAAGCAGCGGAATCCGCCTAAAAATGCAAGATTTAAACTAATATATCACAGTTCTTATTAACCGCACAGCCTAATTTTAGACATCTTAGTATTGGCCGTTATAGCGGACACCGATGGCCTCGAGAAATAATAAGAAGTAACCAATTAACGCAGCGAGCTTCATGCGTACATTTGCGTGACCCTTCCACACGACAACTTAAGCTCAATCTCATGGGCATAATGCATTTATTATAATATTACGCAATAATACTCTATAGTTGTGACAGCACAACTTGGCAGTAAAAATTCCAAAATGTGGTCGTAGGAGATTCTTATTATTTGCCTCATAAGGGCATTCCTACCGTATTTTTTAAATGTCACTGCGCACTGTCGCATGTTCTACGGAAAAATTAAATAACTTAAAGAATGCCCTTGTAAACCTGGAACCTCCTACCACCATATTTTGGAATTTTTGCTGCCAAGTTGTGCTGTCACAACTATAATTGGATCTGGGACACTAGGACCTAACAGGCTCGTACGGGCTTTTATTTTTGTAAAATCCTATTTCATATGTCAAGAGCGTTAGAACTTTAATTTTAAAAGTAACCCTAACATTCATTCTCGCATAGTCTTAATGCTTCCATTAACGAGTTGCACTGCACATTGGGTGGTTTGTCTTTAACTAGCCACCGGTGCCCGATATCACGGGCATCGCCTAGAAAAACTAATCAGCCATCGGACCCGCCATTATAGGCATCGCAGACAGACGTCGTCAAAGTGCAGGGGCACTATGCAATTTAATCTTAGAGCAGTAGATTCAACTGGTAACAGACATACACACACACACACAGTGATCCCTGGCGGATTCTTAGTTAGACTAGCCATCGGTGCCCGCTGTAACGGGCATCGCCTAGAAAAATTAATCAGCCATCGGACCCGCCATCATGAGCTTCTCAGAAACGTCATCAAAGTGCAGGGGCACTATGTAATTTTATCATAGAGTCGAGCAGCAGATTCAACTGGTAATAGAAATACACACAAAGATCCTTGGCGGATTCTTGTTTAGACAAGCCATCGGTGTCCACTATAACGGGCATCGCATAGAAAAAATAATCAGCCATCGGGCCCGCCAATAAGAGCATCGCAGAGACGTAATCAAAGTGCAGTGGCACTATGCAATTTTATTATAGAGTTGAGCGGTATATTCAACTGGTAACAGACATACACACACACACAAACACACAGAAATCCTTGGCGGATTATAAGTTAGACAAGCCATCGGTGCTCCCTGTAACGGGCATGGCAAAAACGTCATCAAAGTGCAGGGGCACTGTGCAATTCTATCATATAGTTGAGCGGTAGATTCCCAATATGATGGCCCGAAATTTCCATTGCATGATACCCCGTAAAAATTTCAGGAATAAGAGCCTCTTTATCGTAAAACATACCACAATTCCAATTTTGAGTATAACCCCTACTCTACAAATGGGTCAAGTCATCGCTCGTCTAGAATCCATGAAAGTAGATGAATCGAACACTAACTCTGCAGTATGGATGGGGAAAACTACCGAGGTCAAAAGAAAAATTCGACGGGCAAGAACGAACGAACGAGGGGAGGTGGCTCTAGGAACAAACAGAGAAGACCTTGGGATTCCATTAAGCTTAAAAAATACGAAACACCATGGAGCCAAATAATTAGCTGCTGAGCATCGAGTTAGCCGAAATCAACGTTTGCAAATCCGTATTTCCTTCTGCTTATTTGAAATAGCGTATTTCATTTAGGACAGAATATAGGCTGATCTCTAACCTCTAATGAATTCTCTAATGACGAAATAATTGATATATGTAAACAAATAAAAATTTCCAAGGCAAAGGGCCCAGATTTGATATCTGCTAAACAGATTGTATTTGCACATTAGAATATTTATAAGCTTATTAAATCCCTAATTGTATTATTAGTACATCGGAAATTTCTACTAGTCTTAATGATGTCTCTATTGTGCCTAATCTTAAGAAAAAGGGTCTAGATCCCATTGTTATGAAAAACTATCGTCCTTTTGCTCTTGCGACAACTTTGTCAAAAGTCCTTGAAAGACTCATTTTAAATAGATCAATGTCACACTTAGAGACCTCTGACACGGAAAATTGGTACCAAAATGGCCATTTTCTCTTTGAAACAAATTACATCTTACTATTGTGATAATAATACACCAGTCTACGTCGTGTTTCTTGACGCTTCTCAGGTGTTTGATAAGGCAGATCATCAGATACTATTTGCGAAGCTAATTAAAAGGAATGTACCATAGTACATTATTAACTTACTAATTAAATGGTTTGATACGCAGCGAGTCTGCATTTCGTGGGGGAACCACAAGTCCAACCTTTTTTCCATTAATCAAGGTGTTAGACAAGGTGGAATTCTTTCGGCCTTTCTATTTGCCGTATATATGGATATATAAAGATTGTGCTAGAATGGGAGACTTAGTAACAAATCACATAATGTATGCTGATGATGTTTGCTTAATCATCATGACTCTAAAAACAATGAATCTCTGGCTAGAGATCAGTTGTAAATATGCTAGTGCTCATATTCTTAATTTTAACCCTTCCAAAACTGAATTTCAATGTAACACTCCAAGTTTTAGGTTTAAAGACTCAGAGAACATTATTGTCAACTTTAATAACACGGTGCTCAAGAATAATTCGAATGTGAAATATTTAGGGTGTGTAATCGGAAACAAATTAAGATACCACTCGGTAATTTTAGATGATAAAAAAGAAAATAACAAAAGAATCTGTGATCTATTCGCACGTGCTAATTTGCAATGATGCTATTTTCTATCATGCTCATCCTCTGTTAAATGTAAATTGTTCCAAACCTACATGTCATCAATCTACTGTTGTCGCACATGGGAAATTGAGATAACAAAACAACACCCTATGAGAGTTGCTCACAACAGTACTTTAAGAATAATTTTTAATATTTCTGTGCTTCTGAAGAATTTGTTAAGCTTACGTTAGGAAATATATGCTCTATTCTTAGATCTGCAGCGTACTCACTACGAAACAGATTAATAATATCTACCAATGTAATTTTAAAATCTATCTATGATAACCTATTCGTCGGTTCACACAAATGTAAACTCCAAAGGACGTGGTCTAAACTTTAATACCCCCCGTTCAACTGACTACTGATTATGTTTATTTTCTACATTAATTATCTTCGATACCCTGGATCTGTACTCTATTCACAAAATAGCTGTAATGTGGTCTGTTACACTGAATAAATAATAATAAATCCAAAAAATTGAAAATCTAACTTGGCAAGTTAGAAAGGTGCGTTTGGCGCGACAGACAACTGATAATATTTTCAGTCTGTCCAATTATGTCCTCTTCTTACGTTCAATTTTTAAGCCATAAAGGTTGTAAAACTCGAGTTAGTTCTTATAAACTGGCTTATCAAGGGACAAGTTAGCAACCTTTGATACGTTATAATAAATTATAATGAAATGAAATGAAGATAAAAATATTAATTAACTTGATAACGACAACCGCTGCAATCTGCATTACATCTTTACTAAAGAGGGGCATCACCCAGTGGGCAACGAGGGATTGCCTTGTGTCATATGTCGATGTAAAGGTATTTTTATGTGGAGTTCAAAGGTATCATTCTTTTTTCCCCATGGGAAACTAGAGAAAAATTATTGAGGAAAAGGTGAGCGCTAAACCGGATATTATTATACCGTGCGAGTTTTCATTTGTACACGCATTAATACTCATAGTTTTTAATCAATGAAAATCAATAAGAAGTCAATCCATTTGGAATTTTACTTGGATTTACATTTAGTCTTGTGTCTTCCCACTTTCCTAATTTTCCTAAAAAATTGGTAAATCCTACGGAAAAGGGATAACTCAATCTTAATTTTCATTCAAAAATTCAAAATACAATTTGTCTGAAAACAGTTGTTAATTTTCTGTAGGATTTACCAACTTTTTAGGAAAATTAGGAAAGTGGGCAGACACAAGACGTTTAAATCCAAGTAGAATTCCGAATGGATT
>JAQFYM010007458.1:0-10363 GCA_034694785.1 Agrenia bidenticulata
ATCCGAGTATTCTAAATTCCTAGAATTTAGAAATTAGAGCATTCGAAATTTGGCAGGTTATGAGCTTACTTGCTTTTACAAATTACCAAATATAAAGTGGCGGTTTAGGAATACTGAGAATCTCATGTTTGTGGACTTTTATTTTACACAAATGGCAAATTTTTATAATTGTGAATACTAAGAAATTACAAAACTTGGATAATTGATTTGTAAGATGATCGAGAAGACGAATTTATCATGTGAATATTTCATGTTTCTAGTTTTCTTAACACCAATAATCCCGACAACATGGTATTTCCATCACTTTAAATTCCTGGCACGTTGACAAATTTAAAAGGTTATCAAATACTTGGATTTCTGAATTCCAAGAATACAACGGGATTGAGATTTCACAATACAAAAGATTAAAACAAATCTGATTTTTGAATGGTGAGTTTTATGAATACTCAAATTTATTCATAAAAAATTCCGTTTACTGGATTTACTAATAGTAAGAGTTGTCCCTTGGACACACAGCCATAGAATACTGCATCTCCATAAATTCTCTGATAAGTGCGTAAGTCGGCGAAGCCGGCCAAGGCACTTTTAAAGAATCTAAGGAGACGCAGTGACTTTTCTGCCTGAAAAAATCATTGGTTAATAATTTCCCTAAAATAAATATATCTGATTAATTAATGTAAAGCGGAATAATGATAGAAATGATTGGCGCAATGACTGCACGTTAGAAGTTTTTTTCTAAAGCTATATAAGAGCGAGAAAAATAAATAAATAGTAATCTTAAAAATGTCTCTCGTAGCTGAAAAAAAATCAACGGGCAAAAGGCCAGATCCTCTAAAAGTAAGAATTCTGTTTACTCGAATTTCTGGATGCGTTGAAAAATTAATAATTGAATTTCCAAATTTAAGACCCCCAGAAATATTTTATTACTGGTTGCTTGTAAAAGCCGAATATCCAGTTTTTGAAAAATAACGCGCCGAATATCTTATTAAGAATACATGAAAATTAAATTGTCCCTATTCTTAATATAGGCTGCATTCTATTAAATATGCCTCGTAAAAAATTATAAGTGGTTCTGTATGTATATTTCTTAAAAATAAATTCTTAAAAATATCCATCAAGATGAAATAATATATTTGACCATATTTTAAAAAATAAAAATTGTTATTTTTTATTAATATTTACAAATTTTTATCTTAAATATATATAAGAAAATTATATGGATATAATAAACTATATAATGATAATTTATTCATTGAAAATAGGGACTATGTTTTCGTCCCAGGATATACTATCATATTCCGATATATCGAAATCATTATTATATCTAATAAAGAACATATCCTTAACAACATAATTAGAGAAGATTTGCTCGCATCGATGAGTGCATACGCATATAAACACTAAATAACCGTTCAACACTTGCCACAGAAACTGCTATTTTTGATATCTTTACCTACATAAATAGTTTGAGCCTATTCGGAATAGCAAATGTATTATCAAACTGTATCTCGGCTATATAAGAAGCAAATTCTGGCAAGTTAAGGGCCGTAAACCAATTCAATAAGATTTCAAACGCACCAGCATCTATTATAACTCCTTTTTCGTATAATAAATTTAACTGCATTATAGGATTCATGATCATTGGCGGCCTTGCTCTGGGTATTTCTACTATAACTTTGCGTCCCGAATCCGTAGTTTCAGAAAAAGCATCCATGTATGAACTATATAACTGCATCAATTTATTGCATCTTTCTGTGATATATCAGAGTACTGATTCCAGGCCCAAGTGTACTTATGGCACTTTTTATAAGTTCAATTTCATTTTTTTCTACTGAATCTAGTCCATTTACGTAATATAGTAAATCCTATAAACGATCATAAACACTGTTCCAGTGCTTTACACAGTATCGATCCATCACACCATTATTATTATATTTACATAGTAAAGTAAAAGCCTTTTGTAAAAAAGCCGCCTTCTTAAAGGAATCCGCCACAATTAAATTCATGACGTGTCTCGCACATCGTAAAGGTATTATATTGGGAACGATTTGTTAAGTAAATTCATAGGTGATATTATGTTTGAGGCGTTATCAGTAATGCTTGCAACGTCTTTCATATTATATTCAGTGAGGGAGTTCAATGTTATGATGACACGATCACATATATGCCTAGCTGTTTCATCAGTCAAAACATGACCATATAAAAAATTCGGCTTTATTGGTGCATCAAAAAAATATAATTATAGATAAATGTTTGTACCCGGTTATAGTATTTTTCCATTCATCAAGTGCAATGGAAGCCCGTTTATTTCTCTTTTCCTCTAACATCTTAACCCTTATTTCTGCCGCTAACTGCACTATCTCTGTCCTTACAGTCTTTTGATTAATTTTGTCAAAACCATGTGATTTATAAATAACAGGATCTTCAAAAAAAATGAAGGCAATATTGTCCTACTACAGACGACTATTAAAGCAGCGCTTGTGGCTAGTTTACCTTCTAATATTGATGCTTTTGTGACGGAACGTCTGATACTAAAATTATCAAAAGAGTTTTGCCTAAGGATTTCCGCTGCCTTTGCAGCTTTTTTTGCACGTATAAATGCAGGATGTTGAGTTGATAGATGTCGAGTTAATGTGGTTGTACCTGTTATTTGTTAATTTTTTGAATATTTACATGCACATGTTTTACGAGTTGCAGTGTTATACACAATGTCAATATAGTAGAAATATTTGTGTGATGAAGATGAAGTAATTGATCTTATCATTTTGTCTTCTAAAAATTTATGAAGCTCTATAAGAAGGGTACAGATTTAATAAAAGACGGGTATAACTACTGAGATTATTAGCAACTACCTACACGGTGTTATTTTAAGTCGTCTTAGTACACCTATAAAAAACAGATAGAAGGTGCATTGCGAGAAATTATATATATATATATATACTTACCGTAAGTCTTGTTTTGTTTATGCTATTCTTAAACTTACAAATGTAAATTTCAAGAATAAAAAATAAGATCGTTTACTTTTTAGAGAATAAACTAAATTACCAAAAATTTTAATTTTCATTTATAATTTTTGTATTTTCTTTTGCAGCCCGTATGGGTTAAAAAAAATCACGGGCCCCGTAACGGGTTCGGGTCGGTGTTTTGGCACGGGTTACGGGCAAACTGTTTTTACGGGTCCTGTCCCAGAGTATAATCATCAGCTCTGCAAAAATGCTCTTAATCTTTTCTTTTCTAAAATCTTGCCTTGTAATGCGGAGACCCCCAATAATATATTATTGTACCAATATATTATCAATATATTGTTTATAAATATCATTGTTATGTTTCAAAATATTGACAATATTATTTCAGCACCAAATGGAGTACTATCCTAGTATAAAAATACGCATCCATTTTTACGAGTGGGCGTACAAAAGGGATCAAGCCATATTAAATATAGGAAATGGAGTAAAACTTAACATAATATTAGATATAGGGATAATCTCTACGTGATTTTTTAAGGTATTATTATTGTGTAGTTATCACAATTTTTGTAATTGCAATTCACTTTTACAGGTTTTCGCGTTTTTGTAGTTGGATAAAACTATAATGCAATAAATTCGTATAAGAATGCATTTTTATAATAATAAAAACCGCTTCATAGTCAAAAAACTGCGGACAAAATATAACTACAAAACAACATTATATTGTAATATTATTGAATATATTATTATTGCAAAAAAATATGCAATATAATACACAATATTTATTACTAGGTGTCTGTCGTAATGTATCATAATAGGATTTAAAAAATCATGTGTTACAATAAGATATGTCAAAAGTCTTCGATGATCATAAATGTATGCCTTATTAATGTTCTATGTATATGGCAAACTTTAGATTATGGCAAATACTCATTAACATTTTTTTTTGTATTTTTGCGTGCATGTACGAAAAAATATAAAAAAACATACAGGTTCTAAAAAGCAGCTCAACACATATCATATGATAATTTTTCTTTCTCTTTGTCTTGTATAACATTCTATATAGAGGATTATTTAGATTTGCCTTATTTTAACTAACCATGAAAATGTGTTCTTTTTATGCATAAGCTAGGGTGTCACCCGGCCGGGTTTTTTACGATATCCCGGATTCCGTCTCGGGTTGTTTCCGGTCGTCAAGGGTCGAGTCGGGTCGGTTCGGGTCATGTTTAATTCGGTTTGAATCGGGTTTGGGTCAATCGGAGTTTAGGATTTTTTGGGTGAGATAAGAGTCAAAAAAAATGGTTTTCTGCAAAGTTTACCTCTAATTTTTTTTCAAAAAATATTTTCTTAAATATAAATTAACATAAATTTACAGCATAACTACTAATTGAATAGTAGCGTTAGTTAAACCATCATTTATTTCGTAAAACTGACATGTAATTATATACTGTAAAGCATATGTGGGGTGCAGTGCAGTTACTTCAATAGAAAGACTATGTACTGCAAAATCTCTTGACATCTATAAATCTGGAATTACCGCTTACAAAAGTTAATACGCTAGTTTAAGAGTAAATTCAACAGAAAAAAAAATTTCATGCATAAAAAGACCCAAAAATAACTAAAAATAACTTAATTGCTGTTCACATTTTAAATATACAGCAAAATTCACGTTTTGTAATAAATTTTTAATTTTATAAAACTCTGTAAAACAATGTAAAAGGATATATTTTTTCTTTTTACATGAATCTGTAAAAGATTACTGCACCAAAAGCAAAAAAAATATTCTTTTTTTTTTATGATGAGACTTTTCTAAAAAATCTAACCCAAAAACATATGGGTTTGTCTTACGTTAGAATGATATAAAAAAAAATATATATTATACAAAGTTGAGTAGGGTTGAGTAACTCAAAAAAGATTCTAGTTTTTTTGACAAAATTCAATTACTGATATTTTTGATAAGCCTTTCAAACGGCCTAGAATATGCCATATCGCAGTTTTGTACATAAAAAGAAATTATTAAAAGGATCTAGGACCGCTTAAGCAGAACATTTGTAAACCAGTGGTTTAAACCTCACTTGTACACTCCGTTAAATATACAATCAGTTATTTTAATTTATCGTGCAAACATCGTCAATATATTATGTATCGCATATTCTTTTGTTGCATTTAAGTATGACTTTTGAGTAGTTTGTAGTATAAATGCAATAAATAAACCCTCTTTCTTTTATGTTTTTTGATATGCCGAAATAGATATAACCTTTCTTTTTCTCACAAAAAAAATTATATATAGTGAGTATAAAGTTTGTTAAATACAGAATAAAAATTCATCGTTTTCTATATTGTCTGTCTACTACAATCTGTAAAAAACACTGTAAAAAATGTATTTAAAAAGTATGTTCTGTACTGAAACAATCTAAAGTGTCATATAAAAATACATACTGAATTATATGCATATTTTTTGTGTAGTTTTTGTTTGTATATGCCAAATATAATTTAAACTTAAGTTCAAAAGAGTTCTTTTTTCGGTAATTTTTTTCATGATAACGCCAATAAAAACCAGTATATAATTATACAAACAAAAAAGATCAACAAGTATACAGAGTAATTGTAAAGAAACGCAATTACGACAATTTTGAATTTTAATACACCTTTTTATTGAGGGGTGGTCGAAAAGATACACAATTATATTGTGTCTAAAGACTGCACTCGTTTATTTTAGATGCAAATATGGTATACTACATGCATATAATAATTTGTTTTCGGATTTTACGATGTTGACAGATATTGTTACATTTTAGTAAAAAACTCATTTATTGACACTGGAATTTAATCATAACGGAATAGAAAGCTATAAATTTTTAGTCTATTCCATTTACTACAAATGCAAATTTATTTTGCGATCATAAAGACACTTTTTAAGGTAAAACACGAGTGAAATCTAAGGAATTATATACTGGATTTTGTAAAATCGCATAATAAGGATTTCACAGTATCTATATCAAAATGCAATAAACATATCAAAATTTAAAAATATTATATAATTTTTATTTGTGGGGGTAACAGATGTCTCTTTTTTCATTGCTTTTCTTTATGGGCACTCTGTATAAATATTACAGTTATCGATTTTTTTGTTATGATATTTTTTTCCTTTAAAAATATATTTTCATTTGCCAAAATACGCTTTATAAGCAAAACAGGCGTTTAATCAGCTATTATGGTGGCACGCTGTATTATTTAGTAAAAAAGTAACAAATATAATATTGACACTTTACGACAAAATTGTTGTACTTTAACAAAAAATAAATTTTTATTTAACATAAGATACCAACAAAAATGTGTTTTTTTTTACTTTGAATATCGCGAACCCCCGTACGCAAAACCAAAATAAAATAAAATAAATAACGAGCCATATTATTACGACAAAAATATCTATGGCAAGAGCGGATTTACGACGGTGCCCTGGGGGGGCACTGCCACAAAAGCCCCCGGCTTAATGGGGCCCTAAAACTTATTTTAATACTTTTTTCAGCAAAAAAAAAACTAGTATATGCAAGTACAATAAATTGTAATTTTCTTACAGAAAAAGATTTTAATAAATAGCATATAAATTTATTTAGTGTTTTTTTCTGTATATTTTTACAAGCAAATTTTGCAAAATTTTTAGTATTCAACTGCATATTTTTCAATGAATTGTATTTTTTTAACTTGTTGTAAAATAATTTATATTTAATTATAATCAATGTAAAATATAAAAATATACAAAAAATTCGATGATTTTCTTGACTCATATTTTAATACGCATATTTTGTAATCATCTACAATTACGACAAAAAAAAAATTAAAAAAAAATAAATGTTTACTGTTTTTTAAAAAAAACTGCATGGATGTGATTTTGTTTGTTTAACCACTACTGTACGATACAAAGGTATGTTTTATGTTTTAATTTTGTAGCGGCGACTTGGTTACTGTGTATTCGTGCACGGATGCACACTATAATTATATATTCCATGTTTACCTCTTTGCACTTAGCGAAACATAAAACAGATAGATCATACGTTTTTTGCGTCAATTTAACTGTGCTATGCGCGTAAAAAACGCATCTTTATGACAGTTAAAATTATGCTTTTAAAATGCTTTATCTTTGTAAATAATCTATAAAAATATATGATAAAAATGTGTTCGTTGCAAGTTGTATATACCTTGTTGCAAATTTTTTTTTTTAAGTACACTATTTAAGTATAAAACTAGCCATTCAATGCATTTATTTTGTATTTTTATAGTAGAAATTGCGTCCTCGTTTTTTTTTAACTTTTTACTGTAAAGGTAAGTTTTGAGAATAATGTAGTAAACGTGTCGTTAATCAATTTTTATGCTATTAAATTATAGGTTTTTTGTAGTATAGACAGAACAGCAAATGAATAGTGTTGGAATTATGTTTTTCAAAAACGAAATTTGTCTTAAAATGTACATGATTTTTACAAGTTGTAAGGAATCTGCACAATTATCTGCAGCCAATGTCGTTATCTGACATTTTTTGGTATGTAATACCTACCATTTTATTATTTCCATAAAACCTTTTTCAATTTTATGTTTTTTACATTTGAAAAATATGATGATATACGCCAAAAAACATTAAATCTTTTTTTGCTATCTTAATATCGCTCAAACTATAAATACATATGGTGCAAAACAAAAATACAATTTTTGATTGGATCACTGTCTACCACTAAAAAAATTATAAAAAATAAAAAAGGGGGCCCCAGAAACAAAAAGTGCCCCCGGGTCACCTACTAAGTAAATGCGCCATTGTTCTAAGGGCGTTTCTTTTTTTTTAAAAAAAAAAACCGTTTATAAATCGTTTTTTTTTGCAACTAGTTTTTAAACAGGGTTTTAAAAAAACGGTTTTTTTTTGTCTGATTTTTTGGGGAATAAAACCGTTTTTCAAATAAACATTTCAAGAATTTATAACCGTTTTATGCATTTTGTAAAGTTTTTTTTAAAAAACCGTTTTTTTTGTTTTTTTTTCTTTTTTATAGAAAACCCGTTTTTTTTTCTCCGCCTATTTAGGGGCAAAAAAAAACTCCTCCTGAGGTGTTTATTTATATACCCATAAAAATAAAAGCAAGCTTACGTTAGAATGAAAATCTGGTCAGAGTGCTGTGGCAGTTGCAGACTAAACATCAGAATTTAAAGTCAAAAAAGGGGGAAACAATTAAAGCTGTTTTCAAGGAAAGTTAAATCATGATGTATCATGTGCCACTGAAAAAACCGAAATAGTGCCTTGCAGCGAATCGAAAAATACCATAGGATTAATCAACAGTTCAGGTGCAGGTGCGGGTGAGAAACCGTTTGATAAAAATGTGATCAAGAAGTTGAAGTTGTCTACCCAAACCAAATCTTGCACTTGCTAATACCGCAAGGTTAGATAAAAATGATAACAGCATATGATAATATTCCTTCAACCGGGAAAGATATGATGACTGTAAAAAATATGCTGAAAAGATATAAGAAGAGTAATTTGAAAGAAGCACAAAGAGCAGTGGAACACCATAAAAGTGCATAATTTAGTATATATGGACGTAATGGGGGTATTACTGCAATTTGCTTACAATACTATGGATTATTACAAGGAAGCCCTTGCACGTGTGGAAAAAATGGAATATTGTGATGACGAAGTTGTTGACATTGCCGATATAATGGAAGTTGAACGAAATGCTAAGATATTCCTTGCATCTTCAGAAATAAGAAAGAAGCAATTTTTAGGTAGAAAAAATAAAAAATAAATTGGACTAAAAAATAGTCTTTTGGTTTCAATATTCTTTATTTTTTTTCTGGCATGTTTTCTTTAGTGTAAAAAAAAATTGTTCGTAAAACAGTCATGATGTTGCCAGAAGACAATGATTTATACTTTCTTTTGTGACGAAAAAACATAAATAATTTTAATGGCAAATGATATAAAATTATAATCACTTTTTCATTATTGCTTTTCATCCACATTGATGTTGCCGTTTCGTCTGTCTAATTTTACCTGTCTCGTGAATCTTGCCCTCTGTTGATCTCATCATTATTTGCAAGATCTTCATATGCGTCTTTATCCTCTTGTAAGTCATTTAGAATACTTTTATCCTCAATAATATCTTAGACGTCACAAAAAATAGTATAGCAGAAAACATGCATATATAGCTGCATAGATATTTGGCTTGCTAAAAGTCTCGTTGTTACCACTTTAAGTTTTAACTTTACTTTAAGCACACCAATACATCTTTAAACGTACATTTTCGTGCCCGTGAATGTGTCATATTATACATTTTAGTACTGCTTCTAGGTCATATCTTCCATTTTAATATTCTCTAAGATGGTATCTTTTTCCTCTGTAATGTTGGATGAGCCAGCGGTGGTATTAGGGTTTATTTTAACAGTATCCTTTTTGGGCATATTTAAACGATCCTTTTACTTACTATGCGTCTTTATTTAGCTGCACATCGGTAGCTAATCAATCATGAAACATCTCCCTGTCTCACATCACATCCTCTCAACTACGTCAAATCTGTAGCCAATCGGCTACAACATCCCCTTGTTTATGCCCCCTCGTCCTGGCTGGCCTTCTTGCGTGTCCTTCTTATCCACTTTCTCTAAGTGCAAACCATGTCTCTTCATTATTTTGTCATCATCCATTTTTATAACATACACGTGATCTCCTTCTTTGCGTATTATCCGTCCTTTTTCTTTATATTCAGCATCATTTTTATTCTTTCTAGTAAAGTTCTTCATCAGTACCACGTCATTCCTCTCTAAGGTAATCAATACATTCACTTTTAATTCAGCACTGAACTTCTCCCTATTTATTCTTACCCTACTCCAATTTATTTCTTTTATGGCCTGGTTCGGCGTCATGCCAATTCCCCTATGGAATTGGTACTTGTAATTTCTCACTATCCTACCACATGGTATATGCCGTTCTTACCTCTCTTGTTTAATACATTTCTTATTGTCGTATTTGCTCTCTCGATTTTACCATTGGACTCATGGTAGTCAGGTATACTGAATCTTATTACAATACGTTTGTCCTCCAAATACTTTCTTACACGATTCCCCTGAAACTCAGTAGCGTTTCTAAACTGTATCATTTTTAGTTTAATGTATCTAGTAAGTTCTTCTAAAAACTTCATTAACATGTATTCTTTCCTTTCCGTAAGCCTCATTACGAATAGCTTCCCGCTAAAGTAATCTATAGCTAATATTAAATGTGTTCCTTTCACTACCTCTAGCCTATCAATTCCTACAAGTTTGTCTTGGTTCTTCTGTCATCACAAATTTACCTTTTGTAATTCTTCTTCAAATTTATCTCCATACATTCCTTACAATCTTGTGTAATTATTTTCAGTCTATTGTATGTG
>JAQFYM010007459.1:0-10360 GCA_034694785.1 Agrenia bidenticulata
TAATTTTCTTAGAAGGTTTTCATAAAAAATAAAAAAAAAAAAATTTATGTTTTAGCTCATTTCTTTTTTTTTGCCCTATAAAAAAACAATCCTGGTTACGCCCATGAGTATAGTACACCTTTGTAAATATGCAGCGTATAAGCATGACCACCGTTTTAAGAATCTATTTACACCTTTCAGTACTGTTGTCCTTATAAAACAATTCTAGTTTATATTTTTTTGTTTAAAATTATTATTAAAGTACTTTTGGATCAAGGGTCAACTCACCCCCCCTCCCATAATGGTATCAAGGGGCTAAGTATCTTTGAAAAAATTAACAAGGGTCAGATCCCCCTTTAAGACAAGGATCAAGGGACAGACCCCTTTGATGTAAAAAATAAGTTTACAGCAGAGTACAAAAAATGTCTAATACTATGTATAAAAACTTGGACAGACACACGTGATATCATGCGTACCCTTACTATAAAAGCAATAAAACCTATAGTACTTATGCACATAACCGTATCTTAGGTTCTATTAAAAACCCTTACCTATACTATAGTCACCTATCTTTTGATAAACCCTAACCTATACTGTAGTCACCGTTCTTTTAGTAAACCCTTACCGTAACTCTTACCTTTACTTTAACCCTAACCACACTTGTGTTTGTTAACATCAAACATCTTTATTTTAAACTAGAAGAATTATTATAAAATTTGGAAATTATTATATTTAAGTCTTATTTTTTACTTTCCTGTATTGATAACTCTTACATAGACAAGTTTTGTTATCCATGGTTAAAGTCCCCCTGGTAAAGGTAATTAACTGTCAGATACCCCCCTTACCCAAAAAAAAGTAAAAAGGGTCAAATTATCTCTGTCGGGGAAGGGGGAGAGAGGGGTTTGAGTTTTTGATGTATACTTTGAATCCGTATGCACAGTCTATAAGCAAATACTCATTTCATAATAGCTACCATTAAATGCTTGTAGATTCTCTGCAAATATTTTTTGTAGTTTTATCTTCTCAAAAAGAGTAATCAGATTCATTGCGCGTTTTTTTCACTATATACAAATGCTAGATGAGTAATAACAAAAACAAATAGCTATACATATACGCTGCATACGAAATGTTTAATAATTTTTCTGAATTTTGCTTCTTTGGGAGTTATTACTAGTAAAAACCCAAACATCTACGCTTAAAGCAAAACTGTATCAGTCTTGTGTATTTGTATTTTAGCATGCTAAATTTTTTGTATAAGTTTAAACGGCCATTACTTTTTTTATATATATATATATTGTCTACGCAGCCTTAAAGGTATAAAGGGGTACCCTTAATGACAAATTTATTACAACAACATATTATAATCAAAAAACTGAAAGTCCGCGAAAAGATCAAATATTATTGCCGTGTAAATAATTATTTTTCATTTGTTAATTACGATAAAGGACGGCGATGTTTTACTCCCGAAATTGTGTTATTTGCCTCGTCTGCAGGATTATACTACGTATGTTGCAGTTGCAAATCATTAATGCTGCAAAAAGGTACAACTGCTTTTTGCGGCCCAAGAAAGGGAGTCTAAAATGCAAAAAAATAGATAAATGTCACATCTTTGATAATCGCTTAATAGTTTTTTATTACGATTTCTAAACGATATTAACATTCCGTGGTTTTTACAATGCTCCAAAAAAAACGCAGTTTTCTAGAATATTAGTATTTCTATAAACTTGACTTCTATATAGTGCAATGTCTATTCAAATCAGTATAAAAAGTTGTAAAAACACAAAAAAACATGTGTAACGCGTTATAAATTGTAAAATATGAAAACAAAACATTTTTATATTTAATTTGTACAATAGAACATCTCTTTTTATATTACATCTTCGAAAGTCAAATTTTCGCCTAAAAAGCCTCGTTTTCTTACAAAAACCAATAAACGGCAAAACAAACAGTTAATTTTAGACATTCAAAAAAGTGTAAACTGTGGTTAGGTATTCCATTTTTACAAAAAATATTGCAAAAACGAGATCAAAGGATTTAAGAAACATTTGGTGACGCATGGCAGAAAAAAAAACAATCTTTTGTATTATTTTTTAAACTTCATCATATTTATTGTTCTGTAATTTGCTGCCTGGTAGTCATCCACCTACATCTACAATATGTTGACTATTTTTTTTTCTTCGATCTTATTTTATAGAGCTTTTACTTTAAACTTAAGTTAGAAAACATACCAATAGAGCAAAATCTGTACATCTTGCAAGGTACATCTGCTTTTTGATCATTGCGAAACAGACATTTATTGTGTCAGTTACACTCATGTATATTGCAGAATAATATATATGCGAAAGTGTTTAGATAAAAACAAAAAATGTTGTTTTTTGACTTTGTTTAGTACCGGGGTATATACGTGTTTTTCTGTTTGTTTGTCAAAATTTTTTACAGTTTGAAGAACATGCATACTGTAAACAAAGCAAGTGATTGAAAAATACTATATTGCAGAAAATACGCTTGGCATTTTTTTTGTCAAATTTTACAAACATGAAAATGTTACGCTCCTGTAAAAAATTCTTACAGTTGCGTATTTGTGCGCGTATAATAACTACTAAATCGTTATTATTCTCTACCAGTTCTAGATACTTTGTTTTCCTAAAAATGTTTTTGTAACCGTTCATGTCATACTGTAACGTTTTGCGGTTATGAAATTGCGTTTTATTTTTAGTTTACGCGTCAAATGTACAAAAACACTCTATATATTTAAGTGGGAAAACGTCATTAGACAGGTTTACAACGTAACTGACAAGTTCATACCGGTTCTACTTGTAATGGGTGTAATGTGGGTAATGGGTGTAATGGGTTTAATACGTGAATACAAATCAATATTTTCTATAAAAAAAAACACAAAAAGTATCGCAGTTTTTTTACGATTTACCTTTTAAAACATTCATGATGTACCAAATCGTACTAAAAAATTATATTGACACGCAAAGCCGTATAACAAAAAAAAACTGAATCTACCGTTTTTTTTCGGCTGGGCTTATATTCATAAAACTAACTTTTACTGCTTCCTAATAAAATTAAGCTTCCATTTTTAAAGTAATGTTTTTGTAAAGGTTTGCCTTTTTGTTTTCTATTTATATGAATGTGTATGTATCTTCCACGTGACGCATCATTCGTGTATGTAGTTCGTAAAACTGCAAGTATTTTCTTGTTCTGTATCATCTAGGGGTATTACTTATCAATACAGTTCTAAATTGACTTTTGAATTTTCATGCAACGTTTTAGCTGTTATACTTAAGCATCAGAACGTTGTATCGTATAAGGTTTTGTATGCATAGTGCTGGTCTCGGTATTGTCGGCAATATATGGTAAGTCTATCTAAGTTTGTGTAAAAAGTTCACGTTATGTGCTTAATAAGCCAGTAATTGTACCATGACGAATTTAAAAGCTAAACAAAACTGCTATAAAGCCATGTTTAATTTGCGTTAGTGTAATACAATACGACTGTAAAACTTATAAATATACAATTTTATACAAATAAAAATCCAAAACGTACACTGTATGAGACAAATACAATCAATGTAACAAAACAAATTTTTAACAGATTGATGTATCCCGTATACATAAAGAACAATACTATGTCAGAGTAATCGATGCCAGACAAATCAAAAACACGCATTTTTTGTTAGAATATTCTTGGTTTTGTTTTACCAGTACAAAAATTATTCCGAAAAGTAATGCACAAATTTAGGCATTATTATATAGCTTCTTTATTGTTACAAATACCATTTTTTGGTGCAACAAACTCTTTAAGAGTGCAGTAACTACTTCTTTCTACTTGTTGCTTTTGCATAATTACTAATATAGTTGTTCATGCTTTCTTACATTTCTATATTATACAATAATTCTAATAATAAGGCAAGAAAATTACATTCTAGCTGTCTTACCAAGGCACGCAAAAGCCTAAAGCGGGCTGGGGCAGTGCATCATAGGTTTAAAATTGTTTGAGCTAAACTTTCTCTATTATGTCTGTTGGCCGTCACTCCCCCCAACTGGCGTATTCCAAGACTGGGTAAAAATAAGCTATTTATAAAAAATTAATCGAGCGGAGGCTTTATTACCTAATGGACGGCATTTATGCAAAAAACTTTAGATCCTATACACTTGCAAATATAGAATTATATAAAAAAATATTGCGATTTGCTTTTCTAACTCTTTTTTTAAAATGGAATTTAGAGTGTATATTTGCAAAAATTACCTATTTTTTTTGTATTATGTATAAATCTAGATGCATGAAAAAAAACTTATTTTGCAAAGACCTGGTTAATTTTGAAATAACTTAATTTACAAATTTTTAAAAATAACGCTTACACTTGTCATTATAGTTGCTGCCTGCGCAACGCCTAACTAAAAAAAGATACGTAAAGTTTTTTATAGTATTACGTACTCAGCGAAATGATGAAAAAAGTTAAAGCCGTTTTTTTATGTATTACACAAAACTCTAAAATATTTTTGTGGTATTTTTGTGGCTTTGCTTACATATCAATACCAAAGAAAAATGAAAATCATGTTCTGTGTTGTTGTAAAACGATACGTATTTTATTGTTAGGAGTAATGTATTATAACTGCTTATAAGCTGCATTAGCAGTGTTGTCTTTTCTAAATCTATTTTTGATTTAAATCAAAATGCATGACAAAAAGCTTTTCCGCTGTAGAATAAAATGTTAAAAGAGTGATTTATTTTATGTGTAACACTGCACAATGTCAAATAAGTGTAGGCTAACCGTTTTCTGGATGTTTATATAATTTTTTGTATTTTCGGCTATATTATACTAGTTTTGCTACTCAAAAAACACAGTTTAAGTTATGAATATTGTAAACTTTTAAGAAACTGCACAATACGCATGTAAAACGATAGTAAAAAAGCTGTAGTATAACAATGAATTCATAAAAAAAATTTTGCCATTTTTTGCAAAGGATAAAAGAAATTCTTTTTGTTGTGCTCAGATAAGGCAAAAATCAATAAGATCTTTTGCTTGTATGAAATAGTTTAGAATATCAAATGGTAATTCTTGGTATTAAGAAAATCTTGAGGTGATTACTGTTATGCCAATTTGTTAATTATTAATGTTATACATAAATGGTAAGATCAGATGTACTGCTTCAAGGATGCTTTTTTTTGCGCGATTTTTTTTATTACATCCTGTGGATTCTAATTTTTGAAAAGTTACACGCACAGCTGTACTACATGTGCCAAACATCTTATGAATTTAATTAAAGTTTTTAAAATTAACAATTAACATAAAAGCATTTTACGAGCTAGTATTACAATTTTTTCTTTTTGTTAATGCGTAATCTCTTCTAATGCTCGTTAATTGTTTTAAATCTGACTATGTTTATTTTTAGTTATAAATTTTTATGCCATAATGACAAATGGCAACATCAATAAAATAAAAAAACCTTTTTTTGTTATTTTTTATTGCATACGCATATTTTTCTGTATGTCTATTGTAATTTTTATCTTCTAAATTAATGTAAGTTGTATGGGCGTGTCTGGTTTGGTCAAAAACAGTTTTCCTACAAGATAGTTTTTCACGAAAAACAGTTTTTTTACAGATTTGGGCAACATGCGTTATTGACTTTGGTTAATGTCAGGATATGGTTTTGCGAAGAAACAAACCCATTGCCCCTAGTATGAGAAGACTGTTTTTCGACAAAAACTCTTTGTCAATGCACTTTTTCTGACCAAACCAGAAATGCCCTTAAGTTTCTGAAGTACACCAATGAAAGGGCATTAAGTGCACAAAAAAAAAAGTTTGTCATTTCTGGTAAAAAAAATAGTAAAAGAGCAATTCAAACGCATATCAAACAAGCTAGATTGTAAAGAAACAAAGTAAAGTTATTGTGAAGACCGAGCAACATCAAAAAACCAATAACGAGTATGAAAAACTAAAATCATGCTATTTTGAGGTTTTCGTGCCAACTAAAAGTGTTTGGGAAATAAACAATGGCGTAGTGATCAATATTTATGTAATGTTTGCATAAGCTAAACATTTTTGATATCAAACTAAACAAGATATAAGTATTTTGGCCTAAAAAAGAATAAAATAAATATAAATTTACACACAAAAAGACTACAAAAACAGTATTTCAAAACTTAGTTTGCCATTATATCAAATACTGTCTTTACGCATTATCACTAGAAACACTAAGTTGTACATCAGTAAAAAACGCAAAACATATGTATATACAAAATACAACAGTACTTACGGGTGTCTGCAAATCAAACAATACTTTCCATTATAATTTTTTAGGAAAATACTAGTCCATTAAGTAAAGAACTGCGGTAAATAAGACCAGTGGTTGTTTTCAGAGTTTTTGTTTTAATTATTTAATACCCTTAATAGATCATATTTTTTAAAAAAGTTCGATAAATTAAAAAGTATGCCAAAGCTTTGCACAATCCAGCTCGAGTAAACAAGTCTACTAACCTATATATAGAACAACAATAAAATTGCATGAAATAAGATCAGAGTACAGTCTAAGTTATTATATTTATATAAAACCACAACAAAAATAATTGCAAACTCCTTCAAGCCGTGAAATAGTGTTTTTTTTAAAAATCTATAAAAAGGATCAATACTAAATCAAGCTTACTGTTTTGGTTTTATTCGTTCGTGTTTCTATTTGTAGATACACAAAATAACTGCAGCAATAACCTTGCGAAACAGAAGATGATGGATGCCAAGGTTCTTAATTAAAGACAAAAAAAACAACAAAAAAGATGTTGATACTTGTTCGAAAGAGTAAAAAAAAAAGTACCCTGTAATGGGAAAATACACAGATGTATAATTGTTGTCAAATATTTTAAAACCAATACTGATAATAAAAAACTATAAAAAATAAAAACATGCTTAACCCTATGTATACTTTGACAATTATTTTTAGTCTTAAGTGGATGTAAGAATTAAAAGTGAGCGTTAGTAGTTTCGTACATTAATACAAAAAAAAAACTATAAAAAACCCGTTTTGTTGTATGCTAATATGGTTTTTGTGTACTCATGGTGTTTTACACTGCGGAAAACTGACCGATAATATGTATTAATGTTTTTTTTTTGCACAATTTGAGCAAGCTGTTGTAAAATTTTATACAAAAACTATAATCAAAGCGTCCGATAGACACATAAAGAGACGAACTTAGCAATACAAGTTACTGCATATTAATTGTTAAATTTCAGTATGTACATGTACATTATAAGTGAAAAAAAGTGTAGCAAGATAGATTTGTAGGGTACGCAATGTCAACTTCTTATACCTTTTTGATGTTAAAAAAAGAATGACTGTAAACACATAAAAACATTTTTGTTGTGTTATGTCAAATGTATTTTACATATCCACAGTTATTTCTTTGTTTATATTTATGCTAATCGATTAATATTTTTTTTATAAATACAAAATAATTATAATGTCCGTATTATCCAGCCTTATCTACAAAAAAACTATGGGTTTTGCACGTCGCATTTTTTCAATGTACTCAATGGCATTTAAGAGTAAAAACGCATAATCTTTGCTCTAAAACATCATTTTTTGTAAATTGATAGTTTGTCCACAAAAACATTAGAATCAAAAAAAAATATGTTCTTGTTATATGTAAACATTTGACGCATTATTTGCGTATTTAATTCATTTTTTCTGTTTTAATTTGCATTTCTTATTACACTACACATTTGAAAAACTTTCCAAAGGTTTCTCAAAATCTGAATGGCATTCTTGCATGTATTTTTGTGTTTACGTCTGTAAATAGTAATAAAACCTGTGCTCTTATATGAAAATATCTTTTTACAGTCAATTTTACAGAAAAATAGCGCAAAGGCCAAAACAAACACCTGGTTCGTTTTGAATCACATTTAAAATCATGATAGGTAAAAAAATGCCCTTCTGTCTAATAAAACTGTTTTTGTAGGCAGTAAAGCGTTGGTGAGGAATGTTTTAATCATATAAAACCAAAATGCTATACATGATCATAATGTCAATATTTTGTGTCGCATACAATTATTTGAAGTTACTGAAGGCATATTATAACAGTATTTTTTTGCAATCGATAGTGTTGTTAGTTTAGTAGCATTATATAACTACTTTTTCAACTGCGCCCTATTTAAAATCATAGTTTTGTATCATTTTGGGATAGCACAACTATAAAATGTATATTTTTTAAACGCAATCTTTTTTTAGGTGATAGGGTTTTTATCCGTTATGGCTTGTTGTACCAGACGTACTTTTTTTAAAAGTACAGTCCTTTTTTAAATGTTCAAAATTGCCCTTTTTATTGTCCTGCCCTTTTTTTGTGTTTTCTTTAAATACTTTATGTACTGCATTTTAATTTTTTATTTACATAATGCAACGAAAATTTGTAAGAAGACAACAAAGTGTCCACAATATGAAATGTATTTCTGCACAAACAGTGCAACTAATGCGGTTATTTTGACAATACTTTGCGTGCCAAAATAAACAAGGAATAAAAAATACTTAACGTTTATATTTACTTACCTTTTTATAGCTAAAGCAAAAACAAACAATATGTTCTATTTTTCAATTTAAAAATTATAACAATAATCAAGGCAAAAAAATTGTAGCAACAAAAGCATAATTTAACTATGTAACTTTTTTCACTAAATTGAATGAAATAGATTGCAGATTATATCAAAAATAGTTATGGTTTGTGCTCTGTACTGCAATTTTAATGTTAGCTAGTTTTGATGATAAGACCATAAACAAATAAATAGATATGTGTTTTTTTACTGTCGCAATTTATTTAATTTTTTTTAATAAAAGAAATATCGATGTAAAGAATGATTGTTGAAACTTAGTCAATGTTTTCTAATATACATTATTAGTTTACTTGTGCAAAAAACCCATAAGCACATAAAAATTATAAAACCGTACAAAAACAAATGTTTCTGCATACAAATCAACTTTACATAAAAAAATACAAGGTGCTTACAAGAAAAAAATGAAACGTTCTTTTTGTAGGGGGTAAACATGTATTTACCACTTTGGAATGCGTGCTATAATTGCAAGGATGTGCGCATGCTCTTATCATGCTAAGTCCCCTTTCAATGATGAGCAATCAAGCGCGATTTTTAACTAAAAACCGACATACTTTAAACATAAAGTAAGTTGATTACATACGATACTGCAGACATTGCACTAAATAAAACCTTTCGCAATCAATCTAGACAATAAAACAATTAGACTAAAAATATATTAATAAATATTAAAACAAATAACTTCCAAAACAACAAACATTTTGTAGATAACATATTTTAATTAAAAAAGAGCTATATTTCTATATAAAAAGAACAACATAAATTTAGAGGGAAAGATACTATGCTGGAGATAAAATAGTACAAAGTTGACTTTTTACGTATTTTACATGTTAGTTTTTTATAAGGTTTCTAATTTAAAGTGTTGTAAGGGGAACTATCGGCAATAACCAACAATAGTAATGACAAAGTTAAAAACTTTTTTAGTCGCAATATGCAAAATGATAATTTGTCATACGAACTATTGCTTTGCGTATAAAAAAATTCTTTAAATGTTGCAAAATACTCATAAGTTTAATATCAAAATGTTTAAAATTTGCCTTAAGATGCATTCGTCTAAGATCTGCTTGTGGAATTTATTACAGGCACTTTTCTAATTTTAGTTGAATAAGTCTTTTATATTATTTTTTTCGGAAAACTGTATAGTTTATTTTTTAAAAATCTAAGTTACACATGTTAAACATACAAAAATTGTTTTTATGTTAGAGCCTCTTTTTTGTTTTTCCTGCGATAAAAAAAGTTTATTTTACACGTCTATATTTTATAAAACCGTGTTTTTAATACGCCCCAGTTTTTTTATTTTTTAGTAATGCGGTAACAAAATTAATTTTCTTATATTGTCAAGATTGATTGTAAACAAGAAGAAAATGAATATAAAGTATCACGTTCAATTCCAATCAAGTCGAGTACCAGGGCACAAACGTTGATGTCGATTACAAATAGATAAGGTCGGGGATAAAATTATCCAAGGTTAGTTACAACCCGTCGCAATTGAAAAGAGATGTCGAGATTAAGGCAAATTAAACACGCTTATACTAAAAACCCTACTTATTCTATGTTACTTATTTTTCAAAGTAAAAAAATAAAAAAATTTTTGCAGATGATTTTAGTTGTTAATTTTTTTGAACCCCATTTTTTTAAAGTTTTTTTATTGCCAAAAATGTACTTTTTTTTTGGACCTTTTTTGCAAAAAAATCTGGTCACACTACCTATAGGTGTAATGCCGCAAATCCCCATTACATCTGCATGTGTAATGCCTAAAATCCCCATTACACCTATAGGTG
>JAQFYM010007460.1:0-10359 GCA_034694785.1 Agrenia bidenticulata
TTTAGTATATCGATTGTGCACACTGAATTTGTCTTTTTATTAAACTTTAAGCAAAGCTTATCCCACTATAATTTAGTCTTCTTGTGTTGGTAATATATTTCAAGAAATGATTTAACTTTTTCGTCTATCCATTTAAAAGAAACTGTCATTATATAAGGGTAAAAAATAAACTAGTATGAGGCAGTTCTTTTTTGTACCTCCTTGAATGGGCAGGATTAAACACAAAAAAAAAATTTTTTAATTAAATTGTTTTAAAATTATTTTTAAATTTGAATCGAACAAAAGTAAAAATGAACTGTTTTTTAAAAAGCTATTCTTGTAAAAAACTGTTTGTAAATTCGAAATAAAGAAAAAAGTGTTAAAAACAGTTTTTAAAAAAACAATTCTTATAAAAACAGTTTTTAAATTTCAATCGCACAATATAAATTAAAAACAAGTTTTTTATGAACCAATTTTTTTTAAACCAGTTTTTTTAATTTGAAACGAACAATAAAAGTTTATAACGTGTTTATAAGAACAGTTCCGAAAAAAACTGTTTATTAATTTGAAACGAACACGCCCTATGTTTTATCAAGGTCCTTGTTGTATTTTGTGTATAAATATTAACAAGAGCTTTTTTTTTTAGTTTTAGAGTTCTTTTTTTTTGAGTCGATAGTCGCAAGCTTTTTTAGTTGGATATTACATACATGCCGATAGTATTGTCATATATTTTGTATTTGTTTATACTTAAAACAAGTAGTCGACAAATAACAATTAGAGAAAAACACTGATGTCTTGCCAAAAACATTTTGAATACGTTGTAAACTGGCTTTACTATTTGCCCACCCTTAATATATTTTACCAACCAAATAGTTTATTCTGTATCTCCTTGTTTTGACTCATGATTTCTATGTATAGAACAGTTGTAGAACCTAATACGCGACAAGTTTTGACACGTTGTTTTTTGGTCGAAACACATAATATGTGATTATAGATGTATGTAAGAAAATCTTGGACTTGGCGCTACTAAATTGTAACACAATGCGTAAAATAGGTGCGGAATAGCGTATGTTTCATAACAAAAAATGTTATGGTTAACGCAAAAAATAAAAGTATAGCTTTAAAAACTGTTTCTGTGCTGCTTTATACCCAAATCATTACAATTTTGTTATAAAATGAGTCTTTTAAAATGCAAAGTTGGCGTATAACTACTTTTAATTGTCAAACAAGACTTTAATCAGTAAATACAACTGTTTATTCTGTCCACTTTATCTAATGTCGAAAATAAGATTAATGCGTTTATCATTATAAATTTGTAGGTGTTACTTGATGCTTTCTCGTAGTTTGTATTTTTTAACGGTATGTAATCAAGCCTGTTGCTGTAGAAATAATACAGAAACCTTTAAATCCCGTTTTGCATCTATACCTGTATTTACAAACGTTGTTTTGTACTTTGTGGTACCCTGTAGTCTGTTTACATACAAAAGTTGCATAATGTAAAGTATCCTTGTATATGTGCTAAAAAGCCTTAAGTCGTGTTTATACTAGAGTTCACGGACTATATTGTTTTCTAAATTGCATGTAATTTTTTAATAATAATATATTAAGCAAAAGTCTTTGTATATTGTTTTTTTAAGGATCAATCATGTTTATTTGTTATTTTTTGCTGACTTACACGCATCAATTTATATTGCAATATGCGTGTGTTATCGCAGTTTCTCTTGGGTCTGTTGTTTTGTAAAATTACATGTAACGAAAAAAATTTAATTTTTCATTACAAAATGCTTTTAACTAGATTTTTATGTACGAAACTAAAACTACGAACCTTTAAAATCGCCCTGATGGTAAAAAGGGATTTTTTTTGTACTTACAATAGTTAGAAAAAACCTTGATCAGCTTATCACTCGTTTATTCGCAGACAGCGATACTTTTTTATTTTAAAACTCAGCCATAACGGTAATCTACGCGACATCTTGTTGTAATTAAAGCCACAGCAACAAAATATTGTAATATAACAGATGTAAATATAGTAAAAAAAATATTTTATTGGGTCTCTGGTTGTTAATTTGCAAACGAAAAAAGTATTTTGTCCGCGTGTGCAATAAATGGTTTCTGTTAACCTTTCGTAAATGAATACCACTAGACCAGCGGTTTTTTTTATTGTTAATATTACAGAGAAAACAGTCAAAGAAAACAAAAAAGAACATATCTATAATCGTAAATGAAAACAGTTGTTAAAATACAAAATCATGTTTGATTTATAGTTTTCTTGCCTTTTTTTTTATTACATAAACAATATTACTCGTTTAAGACACATTGATCAATTTTTGATCCCCAACACTAGGAAAGTTTATTATGATTTTCATATTCGTCGTGTATTTTTTTTTCTTTTTTGGATACAGGTTTTTTTTTTCATTTTCGGGTAGATTCTGTTACCTTAAAGTATTGTATTTGCGCCTCATGTTGCTTAATCTAGGTTTGACGCTGTAAAAAAGTACTTTTTGATCTTTTCGATTAAGACTGTGCTAAATGTTTTTGTACTGGGTAATATTTTTGACGCTTTCATTGTAACGTATGATGTTATCCTTTAGGATAACCGGGGTGTATTGTTTACGCATTTGCGTGCAATGTTTAGTTTGGCATATAACTAACGCCTGCTAGTAGTTTAAATGTAGATTTTCTCTCATTTAGTATGCAATTTTACCACTGATATTATACGTTACAAATACAATGTTGTACGTTTGTTTTGTATTTTATGTTGTTTTTTTGCATTTAAATACCTTGAAAATGTAGTTTATATTGGCACATCTCATTGCATAAAAAAATACTGTGTTTTTGTTGACGCGATGATTCCATTAAATCCTTTGTCGAAAGTTATGAATGCGTATTATGCTTGATCTTAATATAGCATTAGCAAATTTTACAATCTAGAAAGAAGCACCCTTTGTCGAATAAAGAGATTTCGTATATATAAAACATTGACTTTTATGTTGCATTGCACAACCTGTAAAAGAAAGTTACCACATTCACATCATAAGCCGTAAAAAATATTTAAAGCAAATTATTTTTATTGCATACAATGTCGTACGTAATGTATAAAAATTTTTGCTCTTTTTTGTGCAAATTTACATTTGACTTGTGTTAATAAAGCATGCCATTGCTGTCAGCGATTGTTTTGCAGTGTTTTGTTGCTGATTTGGTATTAAAGCAAATTGATCAGTCAATCATTGCTACGCATTGTAGTGTAAAAGACATGTTCTTTTTTAAACAAAGATGTACATGTAAGTACCGCATTTGTAATGTGAAAAATAGACAAAAATGGCAAAAAAGTACTGAAATATTATATTATGAACTTATTAAATGCGTCCAATGGCATTACAATTCGACACTGGGTTTAAGCTTTAGTTTTGTTTCATATTTTATCTTTGTCTGTTTGTCTTGTTGTATGCTTTTTTTGCCGTTTTCTCTTGCAGTTTATAAATCGTTTTATATTGAAATAAGTTTGTGTATTTGGTAAAAACATACAACAGAACTATAAGTACAAAAAAAAGTATATTATTAATGTTCGTATATTTGGTTATTTATGGCTTTAAAGATAAATCTTCGTATATTATAATAAATTGAATATTACCTGTTGAAACAAAGAATGCCGCCTCATAATATAATTTTTTTAAACATTTAATAACGACTATATTAATATAATGTTATACAAGGTAAAATATCGGTCACGTAAAAGCGCGGTTCGTAAAATAATACAACACCCTCATGCTATTCCGATTTTATGCTACACACGATTTTGTGCAAATTTGTTCAATATAATGCCAAAAATTATGTTTATATGCAACAATAGTAGACAACATGAATCTTTATACTACATGCTCTTTTAATCTAATATACACCTAAAATACTTTTAATCTAAAAAATGTACCATGTTGTAATTTTGGCCGCTAAACTTAAGGTTTTTTATCCTAAATAGAAAGCAAAGACACGGGTTTTATACCCGTGTATAAACATACTTTTAGACTTCATTGAACAACGAATAAGAAAAATGCCCCCCCCCCCCTCCCTCAAAAAAAAAAGATTGAAACTCACAGAAATTACAATGTAGTAGAAAGAAAGCCAACGCACAATACGAACCCTTATTAGGTAAAACACACTGCTACGAAAGTTTTTGTAAACTGTTCAGCTAATATCGTTTAATATGTATTAACTTTCTATATGTAGATAAAAAATTAAAACTCTAGCGTATCTAACGTGGCGCGCCCACCGAGCTTCATGCGCTCAGCCCATCTTCGGGAAAATGATAGGGATCTAGCGAAAAACCAATATATTACAAAAAAAGTTAAAATACATAAAATACGTCAAAAATATCTATTTTTTACTTAAAATCGTTATTTTGAGTTTAAACTTTTTTCAAAAAATTTTAAAAATAAGGAAAAAAAAATATTCATAAAAGTTTTTGCGAAAAAAACTTCTAGAAATAAAATTTTTGCATTTTAGAGTGTGTTGTCGTTTTATTTTAGCTTTTATTAGACCCATAAGGTATGCTGGGCGCGAGCGGCCCGCTGGATGCGCCACATTAAACAATACTATTGTAAACGCAAATTTTGCTGTAAAACAAAGCGTTTTAGTAAACCTTTTGGGAAATACCGAAAAACGATATGCAACTATTAAAGATGATGTACGCTACAATGAAGACGATTACCTCGATATACCGTCGGCTGCATTCTTTTTAGTGACTAAATGTATTTACCAACATTACAAAAAACAAAATTATAAGGCTCTTACTAAGAAAGTACCATGCAACGTAAAAAAGCATAAGAATAGATTTAAAGTGTCTCTGCGGTTAGTTTTTTTTACTGATGTCGCACATATGCACAAACAATTTTTTAGTTTGTAGAAAATTTTAAGCAATCTATAAATTACACATGTTAGCGTAGGTACCATTTTTTTAAAGAGGCACGAAAAATTTGATGAAATGTAAAGTAATGATTTTTGTTGAAACTTTTTGTAAAAAGTAAAATAAAAAAAGCGGTTCTAAAACAACAAATCCCTGCGAAGGCAATAATGGCCTGGTCTTTTCGTATACAAAAATATCATTTTTTACTTTATACCAAACAAAAAAAGAAAAGACAGAAATGACGATGCATAACAAATGCTTTGCGGTCTTTGCCAGGAATAAAATAGCACAGAAAAAGTAATACTGCCTACCAATAAAACTGTAAACAAATCCAACAGTATTTGAGGAAACATTTTTATATTTGCTAGTTTTACATTATAGTGACAGTCTCTAGAATCTGCTTACGAGTGATTAATTAACTTATTATAGACTTTATGCAGCGTATCGCTGTTTTGAATTATGCAAACATACTTAATGTATTATAAAATGCCTATATTTTGCAAACAAAAAACAATACGTAGTACCAGATGAGAACCAATAACACTTTACATTTTTTTTACAAGCCACACAGGTTTATATTGCATAAACTCAAAGGTATGTATTACGGATATGTCAGTATTTTTAACAAAGGGAATACTTGCGGTTCTTGTATACATATGAAAAACGGTGACAGATATTCTATATATTTTTGCAATATGCACAAGCAGCAACAGCATTCAATGCTTTCCTGATGCTACAAAAAAATTGACGCCTTGTAAAAAATGTATTTTATTATTAAGAAAAGTCCGATGCGTAAAATGATCGTTTAATATGCTTCAGATTATCATTATTTACAAGACTATTGTAGGCTTTGCGCCAAGGTATCAGCCTCCTGAACAAGCTTTTGCATGAGTGTTAAAAAATTACTTATGTAGGGTTTGTTGTGAAGAAGCCGACAAAAAAGATTATTTCGTTTTTTTGTAACAACGAGTCAGACATAAAATCCTCGTTTTACAACAGATTTGTATGTAAATAACATATTCGTAACTTGAAATTACAAGGAATCGACGAGGCATAAATTCATTATACACTACGCTGAAATCATATATTAGTCATTTTAACTATGCATAAATTTTTGACGAAATTTATATACTGATGTACAGAAAAATACAGCCAACCACGTTGCAGAACGCTGTATACAAATATTATTACAATCGTAGAAAGATTATTGTGCAATTTTGCTTGTTTTTACGAAAAAGATTAAAACTGTCATAACTAGGTTTATTAAGCATTTATTATGCATTATAATATTGTTGCAACTCCGTAGTTAACAGAAAACCAATAAATATGTGTTAGCAGAAATAGAAGGCACTTTTAGCTCGATTTCTACTGTAAAGACGTTTTATGTTTTACATCGAACAATAGTATATCTTAACATAACTAAACGAGCTTTGACAATTCATAAATGATTCCAATGCTATAATTATGCAAACCTAGGCACATAGGTATACATTCTATCAAAAAAACCAGACGAAACCGATTGGGAGGATCGAAGCAAGGAATTAGAATAGCAATGTTATACAAACGACAGATTGTAGAATAGGTTGCTATATTTGTGGTTTTACGTGTTTATTGTAAAAAGAAGTCTTTTTGAAATAATATATTTTATTTATCCCTTTTTTAGTTAAAATGAGATATACAGGCCGTGTTTTAAAAAAAAAATTTTTGTTCAAATTGGTCAAAAATTGAAAAAGCTTAAGAAAACCTGTCTTTGAAACAAAAAAGATAAAAGTTAGACAGGGATGATATAAAAAGACCAAGTAGCAAAGTTCCTTTTTTTAGCTACAATATAGCATGGCCGAAAAAAATCTTACCCTTTATAGGAACAGTCAACTGCGTGAAATAAACTCTAATTCAGTAATACAAAGTTTTAGTTTATTATGCGATTTGTTGTTATTCTTTTTTTACTTATCTTTTGCATATAAACAAAAATTCGAAAGCTTTTTGTTTGTCCAGTTTCTACACCTCTATTACGACCATAGCCGTAGGATTAAAACCAATCGGTTTTTTGTATATAAAAACAATGTTCAATAAGTTTTTTTTAATGAAGAGTTATAATGATAAAAACTTTATCATCAAAGAAATTTTTTGTAGAATGGATATTGCTATAAAAAATGAAATAAGCCCACATAAGATCTTATCAAACATTTTTAGCTGTAAAAATCAAACTAAAGGAATCATTAAATCTAGTCAAAAAATCCATAAATAATTTTTTTTACAAACAAAGTATTTGTCTCAAAGATATGTATTCTACATTTTTAGCTATGTTATTTGTGGCAATTTTATCTTCTTCTTTTCTCCAAAGTAATAACAAATGTTTTTTTTACAAGTCGGTAACAAAAAAGTACTACAAATGTAATCTAGTTTTTTTTAACATACCTTTTTACACTTGTATACGTATTCTGTCGTCTATTCTAACAATTAGTGAATGAATTTGTAATAAAATACTATAGAAGGAAAACAAAAAAATAAACATAAAATAGGAAATATATTGAAGATTATTTATAAAAGTAATTTAACTTTTTTTAAAAGTACAGACACAGGTGAACATGCTTGAAATCGCCGTATTTTTCTAGAAACTAGGCAGAAAATACGGTCATAATGTTTTCATTTCCTTTTATGTTTTTAGAAAAATTATCTGAGTCTAAGCATGATTGCCATGTACTCCGAATAATCATATATAGATTTTCGTTTGAAATAAGCACTAATTTGTTGGTTTCTTTTTTCAGTTGATATTTTATAAATTACTACATCCCAAAATCTAAAAAAATACCGTTTTCAATAACAAGACAAATAAAACTCGTGACCATGCAGTAAATAACAATTTGCATTCTGTCAAACCAAAGAACTGTAGAACCTTATAAAGACTTCACAGTAAATAGTAAATACAACACAATGTGGACAGAGAATCATACGGGTAAAAAAATAATAAGGTTTTTTAAGACAGTAAAATAAACATAAATGCTATATATTTACGTTTTGTATTTTATAACTGCTTGGTTATGGTATATAAAGTCATTTGGTCATTTTAATTTTTTCTTTCTGCTCCCCGCCTCAAATTTTATTAATAAACTTCAGAAAAAAAATATGTTGGTTCAGGAACGCGAAATTTAAAAATTTAAAGCACACGCAGTTTATAAAAAAAACAAATGTGAAATAATATTATTTTTTTTAGAAGTTTCTCATCTTTTTTTTATTCTCTCAAATTTTTATTACCAAGTAATTAAAGTAAATCTACACGTTTTTTTAACAAAGCTTCATATTTCTACAATCTTTAGGATGCAACCAATATTCAAAAGGCATATTTCTTAGTTGCTAGCGATGCTTTTACATATAAAAACATATCAATATATAGGAAAAATACACGAATGCAGCGCATCAACCTTTTATGACATAATTAAATGCTTTTTCTGTATTTTTTGTGTATTTATATTGTTTTTGGAATATGCAAAGAATTCATAAAAAAACCATTTTTAAAGTATGCGTAAAACAAGTATTACGTGTTGCAAAATATTACATTTTATTAATGCAAAAAAAAAGAATCTAGATGTTATCATTGTGTAAACACAGTTTTTAACAAACTAGCCGTTTAAAGATGTTCTAATGTGAAAAAAGTACATGAGTTTTGGCCTCTTTCTTTACTCAAGTAAGTTTCTGTTTTTTGCACAAATAAATTCGTTAGATACAAACTGTTTGTTACATATATGCAAAAGCAAACTTTCTTAATTAGACCCTGCAAAAGTATTACGTACTATAGAAAAATATTCGTAAAAATTTTCGTACTATCGGAAGTTTGTTTTTTATATTTTGATCAGGTAGTAACAGATTTTAAATACTAATATATTAACGGCAAAAAAACTGAATAACGCTACTTTTTTGGTCGGGATAACGGTGAAAAAAGTTACGCGATTTTATAAAATAGTTTAACGCCAACAAAAAACAAAATTGAAAAAAATACAATTACTTGATTTTTTTAAAACCGCGTTGTAAAGAAATATGAATACTTGTAATTATGGTATGCTATTGTATTGTGATTGCATAACTATCAGTATACTGCAAGAATGCAAAAACCTTTCGGACTAAAATTTAGTATACAACATTTCAACGTAAGAATATCAAGCTCTAATTCGCCCAATCGCATATTATATTTAGTGTAAAAAATCTGCAAAACTAAAAAAATTCAGTATTGTATGGTGTAAATTAACAGTTAGTAACACAAAAAAAACTTGTTTTTTCACTATGAAATCACAATGCATAACAACAATATGCTAGAATTTGTAATTGTATGCAGTAAAAACAACGAAATCGCGTTCTTTATGTTGGTCTGTCATGCTCTAAATACACAAATACCTGTCAAAATAAATCTACAAAAGAATGTTTATATACTGTAATACATGCGTAAATAAAAATATATAGTTGTTATTGGTAAAACGAGTTTAATATCTATAATATATTTTTTGAAAAATTTTTTTTATGCGTTTGTTAAGTATGCATGGCATAATGTCATCTTTATAGTATACTGACTTTTTACTTATGTTATTTAGGTTTATTTTCGCTTTGCTTTCACGATTCTGAAAAAAAAAACTACGGGCACTATATAATATTTCCGAATGTGCAAAGTACAGTTGTATTACTCGATAGGCGCTGAACAATACAAGCAATCTGTATCGTATTTTGAGGTGGTCTTTCAAACATAGATTGCAAGACTTATTTGAAATTTAAACTTTTGGCCTATAAAACATGGCAACTGTTTGCTATTATACTCTAGCTTTTGTTATATTTTGCCTTATAAATCGTCTAGTTTACAATGCCATAAAATTTTTACCCATGCAAATTGTACCAAAGAAGTCTTTTTAGTGTTTATTTACATACTCAACCCTACTTTGAACGCGAAAATACTTATAACGCTAGTGTAAATATACGTTTAGTAGTTAATTTTGTCTGCGGTTCTTTTCATGCTAAAGCAGTACGAGTTTAACCTTTTTTGTCGTATGGGCTTATCCTAGTCATTTTTTATAACGATTATTGCATTTACATGATTTAAATATTCATTATTTTTTTTTGTTCAAAAAATTAATATATTTTTTCATACGCTTAATTTACTTAAGATTGCTATCCATGTATTATACGCGTAGTTTAAAACATAATAAACCTTACCTAAAACATAATTGCATATTTTGATTACATTTACACGTGTTAAAAAGATAAAAACTATATTTCGCTTTAATAATGAGTACAAAAATCTAGTTTTTTTACGTAAAAAACTTTTTTTACAGCAATGTTGGTATTTTGTGTATTGGCATAACATCTATCATATCAACTTGCAGCACCATATTTTGTTAATAACTATGCATTCGTAATGTGTTGTATCGTTTTTTTTCACTTTTTTTACAATAAAGAAAGTTTTATCTAATATTAACTTATGATATCGTGATATGTTT
>JAQFYM010007461.1:0-10356 GCA_034694785.1 Agrenia bidenticulata
TATCATATCAATTTATTTAACACATTAACAGGTTTTGGTGTTTTTCTGATGATTTTGTAAAGAAAAACTGGTGTTTAAGCAAAAATTTTTATGGCAACCCTGGTATGATCTTTAAAAAACAAAATTACTAGATAAAACCAATAACATGAAAAAAACTCACTAGACACAAAACAAATAAACAGGTAAAAATTAGGAAAAAAAATAAAAACGAAATATTTTCATCAAATTATAAACAACTCAATAGATACGCGGCAAAAAAAATGTAATAGCTTTATAATAATATATACACATGAAAACATCTATATAATAAGAACATGTTGCATTTTGAAACTATAGCAGGGGTACCGAATATGGTATGAGGACACGGGTGGAAATTTAATTTAATCTCGCCCATAATGGAGAATATATGGGAAATTTAAACGGTACCAATTTTCGCTTAGACAAAAAAATCAATATTATGAGAAATTACTTATTTCATCATGTTAGCCACATTTTTATGTTTAAAGTTACCTGTTTTTCTAAAATTTTCTAAATTCAAATTATTAAAGAAAAAAAATGAAATGTTGATGTCCGGCCATTAGTTGTTTTTATGATTATATAAAATTTCCTAAAATTTTGTAATTTCTTACGGTATAAAAAAGCATTTTAAGGTATTAAATCTTTCATACAGTCAAAATAACCACGTCGCTCGTTTTTCGAAATTTATGTGCAAAGTTCAGCATAGTATTTTTTTATTCTGCAAAAAACACTTTTTTTATCATTAAGATATGGTTTAATTAAATATTTGAAAGGAAGATAATAATAATTATACTTGATGTAATTATACGCAGACTAAAATATATAATTGTAATCAATTTTATATGGCCATAGATTTGTACAAGATTTATGGCGGTTTTTTGTAAATCCGTGTGGTAACAGTAAAGTTTATCGTAAGATAGACTTTCCTTTCAAACGTGAGAATTCATTTAAGGTAAAATTTTGTTTTTATTTGTTTGGTATAATTATGCAACGTCTTTTATTTAAATTAGGTTAATAATGTGATAAAAGATCAAATCTACCTTGTTTTTCTGTTTTTTAAAAAATTTTGTGATGTTATTGATTCATATAAGACACTATTTAAATATTTTATGTTAACCATATAACGGATTACATAATTTTTAATAGTATTTCTAATATTTTGACCCTAAAAAGAAAAAGGGGTGATTACTTGCAATGGACCAAATAAGTGGAAATATAAATTAAAAAAATTTAAAAAAATTATCTTTATAGTTATAATTATATAAATTTAGGTTATTTGTTTTATTGCGCTATTTAGTATGTTCTAAATTTTTTACAAACCATCTAAAAAGTTAAAACAATAATTAAACACGTATCTTGTTGTTATATATGATACCACTATTAATTTTTTATACAGTTATCAAGAAAGCATATTTCATTTCTTCTTATACTAAAATAATATAAGCACTTCATAAAAGTTCAATTTGAATGCGGTAAAATACGGTAAAAAACATTCGCCCATAATACCCTATATATTTTATAGTCATTTTTTGCAGTTTACTTGTACGGTATTGATACTTCTGATTCATATCAACCTATAACAAACAATATCATCTGGTGTATACTTATTTTTTTGCCCCCAATAAAAAAAAAACATCTTTAGCCCAAAGTCTGTATAAGATTTTTTCACAACTATTTTTTGATGAATTACAACTTTATTGCAGTATACGTGGCGCATGTAAAATACTACATCTATCGCTTTAATAACATAAAAAGAAAAAAATTAGTAAAAATTGATGACTTTATAAGTAAAATTATTTCGTATTAGTAATCAAAAAAATGTAAAAAACGTAATTTTCTATGTGGCTTGCTTAGTCATTGTGATTATTTGATTGAATATTATATTTGTTTTTTATTGCAAGTAAGGGTGTATTGGTTTACTTTACTATGCGTTTTTTACCCCCCAAAGATAGAGAGAAATCGTAAAAACTTAACCCCTCTTAATATAGATTTCTTGTTAAACAAAAAATGGCTTATCTGATTATGTATATGTTTTCGAGTTAGACATTTGCGTATTTTTAGTGGGAATAATTGTCATATTTTGTTTTTTTTTTTTTTTTTTTTTGTTGTAACTATAAATATGCATATGCTAATTCTAACCCAAAACTTAACCTATTTTGGTTCTTTGTTATATTTATACTATAAGAAAAATACAAAATAAAAAAAAAATAAACGCATACAAATGGCAGTAAAATCAAAAGAAAGCATACAATATACGAGCAGACACAATATCAGATTTAGATAAAAAATGTATACAAGATATGGACAAGGTTGTAAGTTTGGTATTAGTTTTCTCGCATAGGAACCAGTTGCATTCTCACCAACACCTTAGTACATAATGCCATAGTCTACACCAAGTAGACATCAACCAAGTCTACAATTTGTTCTGAGAATGCATTTTAAATGCATTTTATTGTATGTATAAGAGTTCGACAACACAAAAAAAAAGAATCTAAAGAAATTAAAATATGATTTAGAGATAAAGCGTGTGTATTTTTTTTTACCTTTGGGTAAATTTGTACCCTGCAAAAAGGGATAAATACTACCTTTAGGTTATTTACTGTCCAATAAAAAAACTATAATTTTTGCACATTATGGTAAATAATTTACCTAAGGGTTTTGTGAAAAGTGTATTTGTACGTATCTTTCTGTAAATAGCTACCCTTTTGTTATATTTACTTATGGGTTAGACCCATAGTGAGTATTCCATATAGAGTTCCTTTTATGTAATACTTTTATATGAGCTTTAAAACTGAAAGGAACGTTCAGCGTGTTAAGGGCGCAAATCTTTATCTTGGGTTGAGTGATTTATAGCAATTAAAAAGTCATTTATCGTCTTTTTATTGATCTGGGTTCCATGAGGACGTGGTGCTGACACCGAATGTTTATGCACACGGGGTCAAAATATAATTGTTAAAATACTAAAAGAATAAAACTTTCCGGTGTGAACCGTGAAGAAAAATACATGTCTGGCTTCGCATTTACCGCACCCACAGCGTTTCACACCCTCATCCTCTACACTCTTTTCTACGTATTAAGCTCACTAACCTGGGTGCGTATGATTTTTCTTTTCGTCTATGTTCGCTTTTAAAATTTTTTATTATCTATTATTTTTTTGTCTTGCTCTTCGTGTCTAATTTTAAATTATCCTGTTCTTGCCGTCTTTCCTGTTGAGTGTTCTCCAAGTCCTTATGTTCTAACTCTTTCTCTGCCTCTTTCAGTTGTATGGTTGTTTTGTTTTTTTGCTTCTTAAACCCTGTCATTTTTTTTGTCGATTTTTGTATCTTTTTGTCTGATATTATCCGTTCTGTCCCCATCTTGTCGTTCCTCCTTGCTCTCTTCCTGTTTTGCTCCATAGACCTGTAGGCGTATTCCTTATTTGTTTGTTTTGCTGTTCGTGTCTACCTTTCTTTTGATATCCTTAGTTATCTCGTGCTCGCATCTGAATTCGTCAATTTCCGTCCTTTCATTATCTTTTTCAAATCTGTAATATTAGTCACTATTGTCGTTGTGTTATTTGCCTCGCTTATCACACAGCTTCCATCTTCCCCTGTGGTCTGAATACTATACGATCCTGTATTATTTGCCGGCAATTTAAATTTTCATTGCCTGTCCCGATATAATACCATATTACCTATTTTCAGTTTGAATTTATCAGGTTTCTTTACAATATTTTTCTTCTGATTTTCAACTTTCGACACATTGTTTTTTCTTGTTTTTTTTGCGGCTGGTTTTTACTTCTGTCGTTTTGATATGTTTTTTATTTTCCAAGCTGTACGACATGTTCGATTTTCTTCTAAATACTAATTAAAATAAACTACAGTCTATTCTCTCTTAGGATAGTATATTATGATATCGTCGCATTATGCGTATGTATTGATCCCATTTCTCTTTCTTTTAATACGTGTTATTCGCCAGTAATGCCATTAAGTTCTGTGTGTTTTTTTTACCAAGCCGTTTGTACTAGGCTTATATGGTGCGCTATATTTTTTTTTAGTTGTTATTTTCTTACATAGTTCTTCTACCATTACGTTCTTTTATATTTTACCATTGTCACTTAAAATTGTCATCGGGCATGTATGTTCTAGAATAATATTTTTGATGATAAATGTTGCCACTTCAGATGCGCTCTAGGTGTAAGTCGCTTTTATATATAGTATTTCGTCAGGTTATCTACCGCAACCTGCACAAATTTGTTTTCGTTAGTCGTTGTCGCAATACGTTAGACTGTGTTAATCCCTATCACTCACATGCTTCTCCTTCTAACAATAAGTAAAACCTTGTCGGTTCCTACGTGTTGTTATGATGAGCACATTCTTCGCAACTCTCTGCGGTTTCATGAATATCATTAATCATTCCCTTCCATCTGTAATATTCTATCAGTGTTCAAGACACTAAATTTGTGGCACTGTGCCCTAACTCTTTATGACTTTTTTTTTATAAGGAGCTTCAGTTTCGATTTTCATGTGGATTATATTCGATCGAATGGCATTGTGCTCTTTTGTTAATTGTATTTCCTGTCTCATCTGATTGGTAAGTATTCCTGCTTAATGCGTCCGCTGCTGGTTTTGTTTTTCCGGTATTATGGTGTATGCTAAATGTAAATTCTTGTATCTTCAATGCCCATCGGGCCAATCTCCCTGTCATGTCCTTATTTTTGGTAATGTAAGTCAGCGCGCTGTTGACCTTTCTGGTTGTAAAGCGCTTTAGTAGCAAAAAATGGTGCCAAAAAACATGTGCGAACATTGCTGCTAGACCCTAATGTTTTGTGTGAGACGTACTTTCGCTCGTTTTCTCATGTTACTTTCATAGCGTAGGCCACGTCATATTCTTTGTCATTATCCTGCTGCAAACAGCTGCTTCTATACCAACTTGGCAAGCGTCTATCAGTTATATAAAGGCCTTATAGTCTGGGAATCTGAGAATTGTATCTGTTGTCAACAGTTTTTTTTTTATTTTAAAGCTTTTTCCTGCATATTTTCTTAATATATTATTTATTTTTCTGCAGTAAAACTGTCAGTGGTTTGCATTTTGCTGCGAAATTCTGCACAAACCTCCTCTAATATATAAATAGCCCAATAAATTGTAGTGTCTGTGTTGTGCTCTTTGGTGTGGGAAATAATTCTATTGCTGCTGTTTTGCTCTCTGAAATCGTGTATCCCTTGGCTGGTATCTTATACCTTAAATATGTTTTCTTATACCCTAAATATGTACTGTTTTTTTTTGCAAATTCTAAATTTAAATAGTTTATCTGTAGGTTCACTATACACAATGTCTCTAAAATCCTTTTTAAATGTTTTATGTGTTCTTCTATTGATTCCGGGTAAATCAAGAAGTCGTCCAAGAATACTAAGCTAGATATATTTGTGTAGTCCCGTAGTAGTGTGTCATAACCCTTTGAAAGGTTGCCGGTGCATTTGATAGAGCGGAAACGCATAAAATTTTTTTGTCATTAAAGATCGTTAGATGTCTGAGATGCTGTCTATGTCTTTCTTCTGTCGCCAGTGGTATCTGCCAGTACCCAGTTTTACGGTCTATTTTTGTAAACCATTTTGATTTTCCTACATCGTCTAGAGCGTCGTCTATCCTTATCATTACATAATTGTTTGGTATAGTTATCTTGTTCACCTGTCTATAATCATGCAATTATCTGTGACTTTCATCTTTCTTCGATATCAGTGTAACTGGCGAGCTATAAATAAAAGTTCGAGTCCCGGATTATATCTGTTGGCTTAGGACCAGCCACTGTATCGTCGATAATAGCGTTCTGTTTCATGCCTTTGATGTATGGCCATTTGTTTTTTTCATTTTCCTCGTCTGACAAGTTTATCTCTTGGTGTGTATAAAGTAATATCAGTGTCTATATTGCTGTCTGTAGATTTATCACTACGCTCTTACATGTTGATTCGTGTTCCTTCAGTCAAAATTAACTCTTAAGAAGCTCCTTGTGAGCATTTCTTTTTAGTCTTTGTGATGTCGTGTTCTTATGGTGTCCTTTATTATTTCTACGTGGGCTATCCCTTCGCCTTTCTCAATCAACTGACTTTGCTGTAGGATATTCTGTATTATAAGGCAATTTTGCTGTCAACCTAGTGTCAAAAATTCCTGTTGCTACAATGTTCTTGCTTTAGTTTAATATATCTCCGTAAACGGTAAACACAACACCCTCTAGTATTTGTTGCCGGCTTGGTGTGTTGTATTGCATGCTTTTTGTTTTTGCCTGCTCCCGGGGCCAATATTATTCTTTTCTTTAAAAAGCACTCAAATCTCTTTTATCGTTTTTTCATGTTCCTTGCAGAGTTGCTTGTAATCTTTATACAGAAGCATTCTTTAATATTTTTTCCCGTCGTCGTGGAGTATGATTAGTTGTTGTGATGCCATGTCTATCAGCATTTTATATTAAGCCAGAAATTACACTCCGTTTAGAATAACTTGTGATTTTCTTCTAATTTTATGGCTTGTACATTATTTGTTCTGCCATTTATTTCTATTTGCACGTTTGTGCATTTTACCTCTATTGCTATCTCGTGTCCGTTTGCCATTGTCAGTGTTGTTTTCATGTCTATTCTTGTTGTAAGGTTCAGGTCTGTTACTAAATTCTTGTGACATTATAAAGAAGTTTCCCTCTGTGTCTACTTCTGTTTCAGTGCATCTATTACTTATCTTCGTAGTGCATGTCGTAAAATCATACACTACCTCTTTAGAAGCATTTTTTTGTTTTACCCATATGTTTCGTTGCTGCAACGCATTTTAAAATCTCATCCAGAAGTTTTTCGTTTCTTCTACGCGTCTTATAAGCGTCTAAGTGTGATGCGTTTGCCTCACAAAATTTTCTCAGTTTTAGTAAACGGGGTTTTAATTACGTGGTTCAGATCATGCACCTAACCTGGTATTGTACTTTCTATTGTTTTAATCTTAATATAATAATCACTTTATAATTTTTTCTTTGATAAATCTGGTTGTTTTGACAGTTGTTTTGTTTTTTTTTTTTTTTTGTGACCTCTTATCTTCTATTCGTGAGTTTTTGTAACTTCCATGTTGAAACTTGACTTTCAGGGTGTAACAGTTGCGCGCAAAATACCCATATCTATTTGAAAACTTACATTGCACTTCCGCTTGGATGTATCTGTCCTTTGTATACTCAATCTTAAAAGTGTTCTCATGTAGGCTTTTTCTGTGAGGCTTTTTCTTTCCAGTTTTTCTTGTAGCTCGGTATTTTCCTTCTGGTTTGACTCTCGTATATTTCCTGTATGTTTTATCGCTTTGCTCTTCGTCACCGTCCACTGCAGTGTTTCTCAAAGGGGTTCCAAACTGAACCCGAAAAGACTATTTCTCCTAAAAACAAGTATAAAAAGACAATAAAACACGAATCAAAATATATTTGGATAAATTACATTTTCGCGTTTTTATTTTAAATTTTAACTTTGTATTTATGCAACTAAATTGTGGTAAATTCCTTTTTTGACCCTAGTAAGAAACACTGGTCTATTGTCTGTATAGCGTCGTATACATGTTTTAAGTTGAAATCATAATTATTGTGTATCTTATATGGCTCTCTTTTCTCTTGTCTCATATTTCCCAGTACTGTCTGCAATATTAACGATGGATCCATTCCGGCCTCTTCGCCAGCCTAAAACACGTTAACGCAGTATTTATGCATTTTCTTTTATCCCTTGCTTCCTTCCGAGAACCTGTAACATCTGTGTTGGTTTACTTGCTTTTTACACTGTCGAAGCGCTGTGTGAATGTTTCTTTAAACTCTGTATAAGTTTCGGGCTTGAATTTTATCTGGTCACAAAATGTAAATTCCGCTCCGCGTATATTTCTAAGGCTTAATGCTTATATGTGTTTTTCTGTATATGATGTGTAACTGCGTTTTTAACACTCGAATTGAAATTTCCACCTCTTCACGTTTTCTTCCCTAGTTCCGTAATATCTTTTATATCCTTGAGTTTTTTTTTTTCGTTGTTCTTTATTATTTGCTTGCTCGCGTGACCCACGTATGCTAAAACACTTTTATATCTATTTTTGTGCTTTTCCTTGTACCGGCTCCCATGGTTTTTAACTTTCGTTTAAGATTTCTTCTTGGTTTTACCTTTTTGTGGTTCTTATATCGGTGTCTCCTCCGAGTGTGTAAGGGTACCGCAGGTATAACGTTTATTATAATCCGACCAACTGTATCAATGTATCGAACTCCCATCCCTACATGTTTGCTTTACGCAAACAGCAACGCTACACGCATCGTCGGATGGTGTGAAATACGCAACTGACAAAAACTAAAAAAGCTTCCGTCTAAATTAAACCAACCAGCTACACTTTCCCTTTTCATTAATAGGTTTCTGTCTTCATAGATACATGTTAACCCTGCGATCGTTCGTCCATCCTTATCCTGATAGAACAGGAAAATCCTAAGGGTTAATATATTGGCCGTGTTGTGCTTTGTTACGCAGTTTGGTTTTGTATCCGTTGTAATATGCCTTGGTTCGTAAATGATGAGGTTGTTGTGTATTTCTAGGGTATCTTTCTTACGGGTTGTGGTCGTGTAGAAGGATATTTTTTTCGCAGTGGTGTTGGATGGTCTGTCTGTGGTGGTGTTGACTGGTCTTCTCGTAGTGGTGTTGGATGGTCTTCTCGTAGTGGTGTTGGATGGTCTTCTCGTGGTGGTTGCATATGATCATTTAGTGATGGTGTTAGATGGTCTTCTCGTGGTGGTGTTGGTTGGTCTTCTCGTGGTGGTTGTAGGTGGTGGCATAGTGTAGTCTTGAATTGTTCGGCTTGTGGTAGTGTTGGATGGTCTTCTCGTGGTGATATTGGATAGTGTTAGTGTAGTGGTGTTAGAGGTCTTGCCGTAATACTGTTAGATACACTTTTCGTGGTTGTGTTGCTTGGTCAGTTTTCGGTAGTGTTAGTTGCCTGCTGTCCTATGCCTCTTTTCCTATAGGATTACGGAGAGGGTGACTCCAAACCCGGTGGTAGGCGTCGCCAAAATAATAGGTGCGCGAACTTGTTGATGGGCGCGATTCTTCTAGTGGGGTGGAGTGATAAATAGCCAATAGAAAGTCATGTGTCTTGGATTTATCTATCTGGGTTTGGTGAAGACGTGCTGCTGACTTCGGATGTTTATGCATGAGGGGTCAGAATGCAATCTGTTTGAATATTAATAAAGTAATAGTTTCGACGGGACCCAAAGGAAGTACACTTGCGTGGCTCCGCATTTAAGGCACTTAAGGCGTTTCTCTTTTTTTTCGCCCTCTACAAAAACAAACACGTAATTGTAATGAACTAAAAAAAAATATGCCAATAATAATAAAAAAATGGAGAGTATTTATAAATTTCAACTAAGGTATAAACATGAACATTAAAATATACCTTTAACTAAAAAACAATCATGTAATACTTAAACACGCATTAGATATATAAATATAAAAATTAACCAGACAATTGTAAGTATTTTTTAAGAAAAATAGATAATAAAAAACGAAAAAGTACAAAAATTAGTCACATTCTCTATTAATGATATTTCTTTAGTAAATTTTGTCAATAGTTGTAGTAACTAGTATTTATAGCAAGAATGACTATATAATAAAAATTTATGTACGTTTTGTAGACAAAAAAATGCATTTTAATTTTTCTTTATCTCGTTTTTATATGACAAACTAACCATTTTTCTCTCTAAATTAATTAAAAAAAAAATTGTATAGGATTAGAAAGTTAAAAGTACCCACTGTTGGTCTTCTAAAAATTATTGCGACAAATATAATTTTTATGCATGTTTATTTGTAGTTTACTGGCTGTTATTTATGTAGATTTTACTACTTGAAATATAGGAAACGTGTTTATATTATAAATGGATTTTTTACATAAATTATATATAAGAATCATTCAATTTTGATTTTAATAATAATAAAATGAATATTAGCTAATCTATTTTATATATACTGCAAAGATAACTGTTTACGGACAAAACACTGTATTTATTGCCTTCACTAAACTGCAAAAGGTTAAAATTTGAGAAATTAAAAAACGTTATATAGGCAAATTTATCTTTACTTGCTTTTTTTACAAAATGGCTTACTCTAGGTCCAATTGTAGTTTTAATTTTTATTTTTTTGCTTTTTATTACATTCAGGTACATAAGATTCGTATATAATTGTTCAAACGCATCATTTTTTGCTTGCACCGTATGCAAATAAGTTTAAGGAATTTTATTAGAACAGTAATCATACAAAGAATAGTATTTTATAATGCATTTGTTTTTTGGTATATTCTTACTGTAAAATAAAATACAAACAAGCAATA
>JAQFYM010007462.1:0-10353 GCA_034694785.1 Agrenia bidenticulata
GAGTTGTACCAAGGTTATGTACAAAAAAACTGGTTTAATAGCAAGGGGTGCTTACCATACTTTTTTCTTGCCAAAACTAGCAAACTAAAAATAATATTGGAGGTTAAAAAAAAGGAGATTTTACTAGAAGGTGCATGCAGTTGATGGCACCCATGTGCCTAAAATGCGGCTAAAAGTGTTTCAAGAAACGTATAATAACTGAACACGATTTTTCTATCATTATGTATGTTAAGCTTATGACAAGCCGTGTTTACGAATTGTGTCCGCTGGCTTTAGACTTTTATATGATAACATAATTTTAGGCGTGGTTCACATGTGCCATATGCAAAATTGTCAAGAAAAGAGTAAACAAATGCTAGGATTAAGCTTTACAAGCATTTTCCGAAATAAAAAATAATAAAAACCGTACAGATAAAAGTGAATTGACAACACAAAGTGTTATTGTTGAGCATAAATTTTAGAGTTTAAAATGCAGTTTTTTTTGATTTACAGTACGAACAACGAACGCTGAAAAGAATTAAATGCAAAAATATTTTTGGCTCTGTTGATGCACGTTCGCTACAAAAATCAGTAATGCGTCTGCATGCAAAACTCATTAATTGTATCCAGCTTTATATTTTGTCACTTGTAATTTCCGTTTTTTATTTTATCCTTTGTAAAAAGATGTGTTTTTATCAGCAATGTATTTATAAATGCTGTACAGACGGTGATTGTAAGTTCTTGACGTTCTCATTGCTAACATTTTTTAGAGGTTTTGGTGTCGATTTATAATGCCGCCTCTTTTAAAATCGAGGCTTATTCTGTAATAAGTAAAACACAAGTCTTATCAACACCATCTGATTGTGTTTTAAGATAGTTTTTGTGCTGCTCTTTTTAATTCCGTTTTTTATGTTTCCGTGTCCTCCTCTAGTTCTTTAGTTTTTCTATTTATCCATGTAATTATTTGGAACCATGCTATCTTTCTAATCTACGTTTTGTTAAAAATACTAAAATATTTCCATTTCACGCGCTTTTCTCCTAAAACTGAAACTGCTAAATATTGTTTTTATAATCTTGCGCAAGAGCGTTGTTTATCTTTTTACAACCATTTCCATTAAATCCTAAATTTAACGAAGTGGCTAATATATCGTACGTGATCTTCTTCATTTTTACGATTATCGTGACTTTTTGTATATTTAACATATAAATCCCGGGAATGCACCAGATCAGCTAATTCAACTGTATAGTTATCATACAATCTAAATTTCTTTTCCATTTTATAGAGGGGTAATATCATTCATTTATGTATTGGGTATCGATTGATATTTTTAAAAATACCGCTAAAAAAATCTATTTTACTATACGAAACTGGACACAAAATTAATGCATAAAAAAAATATATATCAAATCAGAAAATCATTTTGTATGTATCTATAATAAATTAACAAAGAGATTTTCAATGTATTATGTAACATTGAAAACCAAACACAAGTTTTTTAATGAAGGAAAGCAAGTATACATAACATTTTACATTCTTTACTCATATAAAAATTTCGATATATCAAAAATAGAAACATACCTATTATAAAAATATTTTTTAAAAAAGATAAAAAACAATTTTTTCTAAGATATAGAAATTTTTTTATAGTTTTAAAAAATATTTTTTGAAGTTCAAAAATATTAGTAAAAAGCCAAAAAATATTTTATAATTTTAAAAAATAATAAATAATTAAAAAAATTTTAAAAAAATAATTTGTTACCCGCGGCATTTTTAAAAATCATTTGCAGCATTTTTAACTAAAAATTGCGGCATATTGATTTTTAATTTGCGGCATATTGATTTTTCATTTGCGGCATATTGAACAACGAGTGCGGCATATTGAACAACGAGTGCGGCATATTGAACAAAGAGTGCGGCATATTGAACAATCAATCACTGCTAGCAAACAGTCAATTCCAGCGTATTTAATATTTAACCGCGGCTAGTTTATTGTTCATCTGCAGCTAGTTGATCGTCTAATTGCGGCTAGTTGAATGTTTATTTGCGACATATTGCGAACAAAACCTGGTAGGATGGGACCAGATAAATAAATTAAACAAAAGTAAAGTTTAAGAAAAGTCCAACATCAATACACGCAATACAAAAAATCTCGACACACATGTCAGTTTTTTATTTTTTAAGTCAACCAGTAAATTAATACATTTTATTTTTTAAAGTCGGACATATATCGTAAATGTCATGATTTAGTTTCTCTTAGTCATGGTCTGCATGATAAAAGCAAAATACGAAAAGCAAAAATTTTGTTATATCTTTATTCTTCAATGTAATAATTATGTATACGCTCTAACTGATAATAAGAATACTAGAAAAAAAAATTGTTAATTCTGGACAAGATAAGCAAAAAAAAAAATAAATCTATCAGGAATGATATGATTTGTTACATAATAAAAGCAATATATCGTTCATAACTAAGTTCCAAATTTTGTTTGTAGAATTATACTATATGAACTTACCGACTCAATCCATTTTATCACTATATTAATTTTTTTTGTATTAAAACATGTAATTTATCGAACTTTTGATGATCTTAAAAAGCAAGCACAACAAAAAAAAAACGAAATAGAATATTACAACTTTATAATCTAAAACAATAAAAGAATTCATATAAACTGCTAATATATTCTAAGCAATGATTATGGATAACAGTTAACTTATTCATATATCGGTAACTCTATCAATCTACATCGTGGTAATTAGTGGTTGTTCTGATTCAAACAGCAAACAACCATAGAAATAAAAGCGGGGTTGAAATACTTGTAAGAATATGAAAATATAAAACAGCGCAAAAAAAACACTATCTTCGCTGTAGACAACACATAAGCACGTTTTATTATATTCACAACAATGTATCTAATGCTTCTCTTGATTATATATTGTTTTTTTAAATTTGAATTGCCTACATGAAAAAGTCTACTGCATTTTTTTTTATATTTACATAGGCTATGCGGCCAGTTATTCGACTATGCGCAACGCTTTTATTTTGGGTCAATTTAGTATAAAACTCACTTGGCGTGCAAAATCCGCCAAGCATAAAAATAATAATTCCAAGCGCCCTTGGCCATAGCCTAGCTCATCTATTTTTTTGTTAAAGCGATTAGGTTTTCTTTGTAAATTTACCAAGCCAAACGCGTCCGGCCTGGACCAAGCGCGCTTAACGGAATTTTGCATAAAAAAGTAACATATATTACATAATCACCAAACGAAGATCCAAATTTGTGTTTATCCACGCCATAAATACAGGGTAAACGATTAATCGCCAGAAATTTGTATTTATATACAATTTTAAGTTGGCATATATTTTAGCAAAATTAACTCTGTTAGTGGCGTATCCAGGGGGGTCGAGGGATAACCCCTCCCCCACCCATAAAAACAATCTTGCAAAGATTAAGGGGTAACGATATTTTATAAATATTTCTGACGTAACAATTATTACATTTTTGTTTCATTTATAAACTTAAAAATTTTTTTACTGGCGATGTTTTTAAAATATGTATGTTTTTTTACTTTTTGTAAAAAAACTAGATTGACTAATGACATAAAATGTAACCACCGACAATTAAAAATAAGCTGAGCCCGTATTTTTTTGTCTTGATGTAAACCATACTATTTAAATAACAGGTCCTCTTTTTTTTATAGTGCTATACTTTTTTGTTATAAAAAAAATTAGAATTTAGAAAGTCTTTGTTAGATAGGAAAAAAATGCAAACATGCGAGCATAAATATTTATGCTGTATATATACATAGTAAATAGAGTATTTTTCAATACATATAGACACATTAATTCAATAGAAAAAAGTTGTAATGGTAAGTTAAATTCACGCCTGTAGTATAATTACTAATGTCTTGTTTATTTTTTTTCAGTGTTTTTTTACTACAGAAAGCAATTTTGTAATTTGTTGAAGACGCATATATTTTTCGTTTAGATAAGATAAAAAAAATGCTTAAATAATGAACATTATCATAGTTATAATAAGGTTTCATAACTACTTCGTACTACATTGTTGTATTTCTGCATATTTACCTTAATTTGCAAAACGCAAAAAAACGTAAAAAACATAGACTAGCTTTATTGCCTTTTTTATTTTAGGCGTCTATACTTAAAAGAATTGTATTTACGAGATAAACTTCTATATTGTGGTCTTTTTTTATAACGTCGAGTATATGAACGAATGTAATACGCCACAAAAACAACAACAAAAACACAAGGTTTATGATTAAATGCTATAAAAAAATACAAGATACAGACAATTTCGCACTAAAATTATTCCGAAACTCTCTATTAAATGCTTGTTACGTTTGAATTTATTTATTCTTTACTTTAACAGCAATTGACATATTACATCATTTACATAGTTACTTTGTGCAATTTATCTTTTATGTACATTGTTGTGTACTTTTTATACGCCTTTATATAATATTTTACTACAAAAACCGTTTTAAAAAATTAAAAGCAGCATATTGCATATATGTGGCAAGAGTGTACAAAGACTTTTTTTTAAACTAAAAATATGGTACCATAGTAACGTTTATTTATTACGGAATCTTTAATTTTAAGTTGGAAAGTAAAATACAAAACGCACTGGTAATTATAAAACAAAAAAAAAAAAAGAAAAAGACCAAAAAAAAATGACATGTTCCATACAACGAAAAATATAAATAAGCGCGTCTATTAATAAAAATTTATTAACATGAAACAGGGTACGTTAGTATTTTACAGCTTGGCTATTGTGCTTCTAAATTAGTATTTACATACATCTATACGTTGTATATTAAAAGAACTTTGTTTTATGTGCATTTTTTTTTGAACTAAACATTCTGTGAATGCTTACATTGAGTGACATAATTTTAGTTTTTGTCAAAAACATCACATACATTTTATACATGGTGCTTCTTTGCCAACATAAAAATACATTTACAGAAATAACATGAGACAACAGTCTACAAAGAGCACCAAAAACAGTTCCGAATTTATGTTTACAATTTAAAAAAAAACGCAGAACGGGCATACAAAGAACTTAGAAATAGTAAGACGGTCCAGTAAAAGCGAACAGATAAAATTGTTAAAAAACCATACATGAAAAATCTGCAATTTAACAAAAACTTTGTGTCGAACTATACATAGCTAACGTAAAATGCAGTGCAGTTTTTTTTTCATTTATTTTCGGATCAGTGATAAAAACTGATTTTAAGCACAAGCATTTAAATTTTTGGTATTGTCAGCAGGTATAAAAAGACTATGCCAATATTTTACAAAAGCAATGAACAAGTTTTAAATGCATATATTTAAATTTTTTACATGTGTAAAACACACTGTTTAAAAGCAAGTAACTATACGTTCGCAAGTGGTTTTATTTCAAAAAAATACAAAAACGTTTGCACACAATTACCAAAAATTTAGAAAAAAATGTAGTCTTTGGTCTTTTGTTGCTCTTATAAAGCGTTTTTTTTATAACAAAACTATTGTTTTTTTGTTCTTATTTTGTCGTTGTCGTGTATTTTATATCAATTTGTTGGCGACACGTTATCGTTGTTAACAATCTGTTTGCCGTGTATTGTAAAAACGCAGCAGAAAACATCATTATAAATATAAAGGGTAATAAACCACTTTTGAGCAAATTTGTTTTCCGCTTTGACGTATTTCTGTATGACATTGTTTTTCTTAATATAGAAAAGCATTTTATATATAAAAATCTTGTTAATTTAATATAAGCAATGGCCCTTGTATTAAAACACAATAACAATATGTTGTCACACTTTTGATGTTCATGGTTAACGGTTTTATCGTTTAGTACTTGGGTTGATATTTTTTATTTAAACATTGGCTGTATTGCAAGCAGTAACTGTGATAGTTAATTTTTGTATGCATAATAAGATGCTTATATCAGATTTACATTAGTTTTAGTGTAAAAAAATGCGGAAATCTATAGATATGAATGTAAGGTCAACTAATCAGAAGCGTAGATTGCCCTAATATAATACATAATTGCATAAAAAACATATAGACGCAACAAAAATGGTTTTTTCTTTGTATTACGTTTGTATTTAGCCTAGTCCATTTTAATACGGGAGAAATAAAATGCAAAGGTTTTTTTGCTTATCTTATAAAGCAACAAGAAAATTCGTAAAGCCTACAAACATACGATAACATAACTTTTTTGTTTTTTATCATGAAATTTATTTCGTCCGAACCTTAATAAAACACACTAGTAAATAGAACTGTTATAACCCTGTTAAAAAACCTCTAAAAAAACAAAGTAATAGATTAACAACTAGCCTTATTGAAACAAACAAAAATGCTACGCATGTATAAATCATACTAACATGGCAAACAAAAATAATTTCTCTATGATAACTGCCATAATTGCTTTATTCTGTATATATCTGCTATGCTAATAGAACTTTGTAAAATTATCTCTGCTTATACGCGAAGGTTCGGATTATATGAGCTTTTTATTATACGAGTATATACATAGACAGTAGGAAGATCTGCTGGACTGCAAATTCGGTTTTCTTTTTTTTCGCTTCTTTTAGTAAAAGATTGTGCATCGTATATACATCAGGAATAGACTGCAGTGCATGTAAACGAGGTAAGATAACGTTGTACTATATGTTTAAAAACCTGTAACAATGTTATAATAGTTTAAGTAAACTTTTATAATATATTACATCACGGAAGGGGTAAATAAAAGCCACAAAAAAATTCACAAGATAGTTAACAAGTTTTGAAAAACCAAATGAGAAACGTGATCATATTTTACACATTTAATGTAAAAATGAGTGCCAATCTTTGAGTCTCGAGATACGAAATTTATAAACCAAAAAAAATCCGTCGCAAACCCCTTCCCCCCTCGTAAAAAACTCTGCATACGCCACTGACTCATGTTATCCATATTAATTCCATTTTCAATCAACCATGCAATTTAATTTGATATATGTCATTCCAAAAAGTATTAGAACTTACTAAATTATCACTAGGTTTCGTTTAATAAAATCTTGCTAATTATTTGCTCGCTTCTGTTACAGAAAGCAAATTAAATCATTATTTGGTTTGTCATTTTACTTTTTTGTAAGAAATAGAACATACTCCCATATTATCGGTAAAAAGACAGAGTACAATAACTACAGTTATGTATTTAATCGCAAACGGCTATGTAATATAAATGATAATAAAAGGAATTTACATTAGACATATATAAAAAACGTCTTTTTTAAAAAAGTACAATCCAACCCTTGCTAATTTACTACCGCGTTAATCATATATATTACTGGCTTTTTCGATCTTTAGTGTTATAACAACATTGAAAGTGGATAATTACAATTTCGAGTTACCTTGTGCGTAAAACCTCACTAGAAGGTTACGTTATACTTATGTCTTCGCGCAATTCACTTTACAAAAATAACGGTATAATACGTAAATTTTTTTCTATTGCGTTTAACATTTTAAAAAATAATTAAAAACGGCTTAATTTTGCAGTGACCTGCAATATGGATGTTACTAATGTCTTTCCTTGTTAATAAAACGTATATACGGTACGTTCGAATATCGGATGTTTTTAGAAAAATAATAAGAAAGCCAATTGTTATGAATAGCATGTAATTCGAACAACATGTATACAAAAAAAAACAATGCGGCGTGTTTATAGTTAAAAAGATTGACAAATGTCATATATACCCTTATTTTATATAGTAATTTTTTTTTAAATATATGATGAGAACAAAAAACAACAAGCAGCCGTTTATGTTCTAATATACTTACAACGTTTTTTTTAATTTTATTAAATTAATGAGGATTCGTAATAAAAAACAACATTGGGGTATACCTATAGTTCAGCGAGCAAATATTTTATTATTCTTCTTACATACTAATTTTTCTCTTCGTCATAACAGTTTTTAGATTGCCCTTTTAAAGGTAGACGGTAAGAAAAAATTTTAAATTTCCAAGACTGAAAATGTAACTTTTGGTTCGAAAGTAACAAACACTACGTTATATTCGAACATACCGGAAAAACCGGCGTATTTTTATCTAACGTAATGTACGTCATTTACACGGGAAGACTATAGTGAAATTATATAATTTTAAAAATGGGAAAATATAAATATCCCTTTCTATTACATATTATTAACATAAGTTATATTACTTCTTTTTTTGCAGCAGAAGCCACTATAGACAAAGAAACTATTTAGATAACTATAAAATATTGTAAGTATAGTAGTTTAAGTTTAAAATTGTTCTAGTTACTGTCATATTATGGGATTTGTTTTTTAAATAGGTGATAACCAGGGTCCACCACTTGCATATTTATTTTGAAAAAGGCAAATATTTCACTGATTTTGCATATTTTTTATTTTTTGTTAATATTTTTTTTATTTTTTTCATATTTTTTTTATTTTTTTTATTTTTTTCATATTTTTTTCATATTTTTTTCATATTTTTTATGCATTTATTACCCTCAATATATAAAAAATGCCAAAGACTTGGTTAAAAAAATGTAGTTTCCTCGCTAAAAAAATACCCAAAAGAATTTAAGATTAGACCCATTGCACTTTGTATTGTAAATTATGAGCTTTTACAGTTGATTTTATATAAATGCAAATTTTTGCAAATTTTATTCAAATTTTGCATATTCTTGCATATTTTTAGTGCATATTTGGTGGACCCCAGTGATAACTTTACGTAAAATAGTTCTCTTGAATTACATAACAAAACGATGTAAGTATCGAATTCCAAAAATAATTTATCGTAAATTTATTTAATCTGATATAAAATCCATCTGCTGTAGAATACGAGTTCTTTATTTAATATTTGAAAAGATATTGGCCGTCTTAAAGGGGACCTTATAAAATCCTAACATTTCATTTGATTATGTTCCTTTAACTAGAGATTAAAGCAATTAAAATGTTCAACAGAAGTCAATTGCTTGTAACAGGCATTTATCTAGACCACTGTCAAGTTAATTTGTAGTAGTTTAAGGGGGCATTTTATATAATATGTAGTCATCTCTTACACATATGAATCCAAGAAGAATTTTATTGCTACTTTTAATGATATTATTCAAGCCAATAGAGTGTGGATTGTCTGATTTTCTAGGTAATGGAGAAAATAATAAAAATCATACGGATACTGGGGAAAATGAAAAATCCAATGATGCAGAAAAAACAGTTGAGTCTAAGTCATCAAGCAATGCTGAGGACATTGAGTCATCCCCAGATAGTAAAGAGAACGAAGATGATTCAGATGAGAAAAAGGATATCGAAAAGGATACTGAAGATTCAGAAAATAAAACCGAAAAACTAAGTTTAAAGCAGGTTGAAAAAATAAGCCGGTCAGAATCAGAGACTAAAAAATATGAGTTTGAGATGAAAGCATTTGGATTTTATGGTGATGGTACAAAAATAGGTGAAGAAGAGGAACTAGAAACAATCGAATCATCGAGTAAGGCTGAGAAAGATATTGAGAAAATAATGCAAACAAAGGAAGAGCGAATAAAAATTGAAGCCGAAAACTACAGCGAATCAGAGATATCAGAAAAGTTTAGATTAGAAAAGAAAACGAAGAAATCATATAAGGGGTTTAGTGTTAAGTTCGATTGTACAGGCCATGCCTGGTATTATGATAGCCATAAAAAATTAACAAGGGCATCAAAAGATCTTGATATTAAAAAAAGAGACATTAAGGATTCGCAAGGGAGGCATTGGCATTGGAAAGGTTATTGGACAAGATGCATGTCTTTTAGGAAAGAATCAAAATACTATGAAGGATTTGAAAAACATAATAGTCACGAATTCTTTTACAAAGTATTTAACAAAAACATATGCGCCCCGGAAAGTATAAAAGAACGCAGAAGCAGTATAGAAGACGGGGAACACATTAATTATACGCATTCAACTGAAGGAACACATCATCATACGGGAGGAGGTAGTTATAGCGGGTCACATGATATGGGAGGTAGTTATAGCGGGTCACAAAATACGGGAGGAGCTGGTTATAGCCAGAGACATCATACGGGGGGAGGTGGTTATAGCCAGTCACATCATGAGGGAGGAGGTAGTTATAGCCAGTCACATCATAGTTCACAAAGATCATTTGGGTACGAAAATGAAAATCAACGATCGATACATTTAAAAGTGAAATGTAATATTGAAGGACAAAGATATAGGGAAGAAAGAAAGCCCGAGGTTGCACAAGATCCCCATCCAATCTTAGAGCCTCGACCAGAACCAGAGCCAATGCCAATGCCAGAACCAGAACCAGAACCAGAACCAGAACCAGAACCAGAACCAGAACCAGAACCAGAACCAGAACCAGAACCAGA
>JAQFYM010007463.1:0-10352 GCA_034694785.1 Agrenia bidenticulata
AGCCATGTGCTCTCCCTTAAGCTCTTCGGGCTCAAACATTGAGACCCTTTCGACTTGGTCTGATATTCCATTCGACTGTAGGATCGCCACATATTTTTCCTTCTCTTTGTCAGAAGCAATCTGAGGTTGTGATGCTGCTGATGGTGGCATTGTTGACTATTCTTTGTATCTAATTTTATAAAAATGCACTGAAAGCCAAAAGTCCTTCTGTAGATTTAAATTGTGAAGCAAGATATCAACTAAATTTAATTGATAAACTGGAGTAATTGATGTAAACTGATGTGGTCAACAATCGTGGGACATTGGATGCATGAGTATAAAATCCACTTTGGCCAGTGTATTGCATTGATTTTTTAATGATCATACTGGAAGAATTTAACTTGCTAATATATTAATGCTCAAGGTTATATTTTACCCACTGTAACATATCTGTACAATGTTGAATTGGTGTATGAATGACAACGGACTAGATACCAAGTTGCATGGATCCGGAGATGAGTTGATTTTTGTCAGCACCACCCTGCATAATTCCGTAAATGTTCATCACAAAGTGGAAATCATAGCCTGGAGGAAGGATTTTAGTATGCTACTGCTTGTTTTACTGGTTATATCTCCGAGTTCCAGAACAACCATCTTTGCACTCTCTCTAATATTTGTAGCAAGTCGAGGGGCTACATCATCAATGATTATTCTGCTATTATTAAGGTGTTGATTGAACAACATTTATCAAGTACTAACAACCCAAGGAAGGATGTCAAAGTCTAGTCTTACTATAATTTTTTACAAAAGTTTTAAAAAACGGAAACTATTTATAATATCTTCGTTCCATGCATACCCCTCCTCGTCAAGTATTAGAATGTTGAAATATGAAACCAAAGCCAATCATAATGGCTTTAAGTTTAACAAATTACCAACGAATCGCTTCCGAAATTTTTTTTCAGTTTGACACTTTACTGAACACATTTAAGCCATAATCTAATCTAACTGTCCTTTACTTTAACTCTAAGAATCTAACACTGCTATCACACAAATTGAAACACTATCATTGGGATTTAAATAAATTATCAATATCTTTAGAAATAAACTTAATACCTTAGCCATACAAAAGCACAAATCACGAATCATATCAGTCCGTTGAGAGCCATATTTAATAGGCAGAAAATAGAATGAAATGATTTCCATCATTTAGATAAAATAGATACAGATTGTTTCAATATCACGTAGCAATGGGAACTAGTCTCCTATAAGAAGTGAGGGCTGGAAGCACCCTTGAAGAAATTCGAAACATTCTGAATCGCTCAAAGCTCTTTTAACATGATCCACAGCCATAGTTTTCTTCTTGGTTGCGACTGTGATTCTGCTGGACTGTTGAGTAACTGCTGCGATGAACAATTCCTGTTAATTCAAATTTTTAAACAGATGAAATGAATGTCAGTCTACTACAGTCCTAAATCTTATAATGCATGTTCATCATACCGTTGCAATAGTTGTAAGGAATATAGCTTCTTTAGTAATAATCATATTGGCGGTATTAGAAATAACTTTCTTCACAGCTTTGCCCTTATTTCTGCGCTTCCCCTTTTGGCGAACCTCAGGTACATCTTCAGGAATATCTTCGTCATCTACAGTCTTCATGCAAATTTTCATGATTTTTTGAATCCGTCCAACCTGCAACTGGGTCGTGGCGAAATTTTCGTTTTCCTCGTCTTCATTATCAGTATCATCCTGCTCCTCTTGCATCGGTTCTTCAGTCTCATCTAGTTCTTCTTTATCATTAGCTATAGATTCTTCATCGTCAACATTTTCCTCAGTATGTTGGTCTGGTTCAAGACTCTCAGAACCATTCTCGATACGTATTGATTCTTCCTGGTTTTCACTTTCCGTCATTTCTTGATTTTCCAAAGATGCATCTAAATCAGCCAATCAATCAGTTAGTATCCACATTTAAAAGCACTAACAAATTAAAGAAAATTCTAAATTTTAACTCTTTGGGTTGACTGTACTGACTGTAGCAAAATCTACTTACCTTCTCTTTGCAGCTCAAGACTTTCAAAGAGATCAACTGAATGGGAATTATCCACAGTTTCGTCGACCACAGTTGTAAGGTCTTCATGTAATACTACTTCCGGATAGTTTGAGCTTTCCATCTCACCTCCTGTATTTTGATCTTCCATGAGGCTTGAAAATATTGTTGTCGGTGTTTCTAAAATAACAGAAGGGTCCTCCGAATCGGGAATCATTTCCAAGGAGTCCATGGCTTGTACTGAAGATCCTAAAAACTAAAAATAAATATCTATAATATAATTTTGCCCAACAATTTTTTTTCGAAACACTTTATATCGTAATCGGATGGTCTACAATCATCATTTATTTAATGCCATTATATTGTTCAACTGTAAGTACTACATCTGTAATTCATATTTATTTGCAAATTATAGAAACCACTTTACCTTTAACCTTTACACGAAAAAGTTAGCGACTTTGAAAGATTTCTTTGCACAACAGACAGAAAGTTTTTAATTGTAATTAATCCGTTTTAATTCCAAACAAGTAATAAATACAAGAATTCCGAATTGTTCTCTCCCCGATGTCTAAACACAGAGGAAATAATATTAGGGATGATAATAAATATAGTCTTCCCGGCACATGTAGCCGCGTAAAAAGCACAGAGTGTTGTACATTCTTTGTTTTCATTGCCCGAAACTCACTATAGTATTGACGAAATAATTAACTCGACAAACTTACAACACTTGAACAGAATTATTCAAAAACTAATAATTTCGTTTCATAGCTATTGGGTTTTTAATTATTTCTAACCTGACAAATATTTCTTAAGACTACAGTATTTTTCGCAATAGGCCAATAGTCCTCTGCGACCCTGCGACCGATTGTTCTGAGCTTTCGAGCAAATTTCACGAAACCCATCAAATACATACAGTACTCTTTAAACCCCATACTCTACATATTTTAAATAATTAGAGAATAAATGTTAATATTTTCAATCATATACATATATATTTTATCGTGTGATTCAGCTCTCAATGCATGCGTGTCATGAATTGTTGATCCTTTCTTATGTTCTGACACGACATGCGACATGTATCGATTCATCGATATACATTTTTTTGTTTTTAATAGCTCGAGCCGACTAAATCTAATTATTTGGAAAGTATGGATGCATTCTTCTTTTCAAGCTTACATTGCAGTAAAATTTTGATCAATAAATTGACAAAGGAATTGACGTGTGGGTGAGCCATATGTATATCGAGATCTAAACCGCATTACAGAATTGCAGACGCTTGAAACCACCATAATAGACGTAAACATTATTTCAACCTATGGAGAATGTAGTTGGAGATTGGAGAGTATTGGGAGTAAAACCTACTAAATTGCAGTAAGTGCTATGATAGTCAGTAATTGGACCGATATTATTATTTCCAAAAATGGGAAGAAATGTAGTAGTCATTCGTAACATCGTAACGTAATAAGTAAGATACACAGTTTTACAATAAAACCATCTAAGGAAGAGGAGAAAAGTTGGATCGACTGGTACTTTTCCTTGATACTTGATACACAATATATAAGGACATTCCTCTCTGATGTGTCTCACTGTGAAGACGAACCTGTGGTATAATAATAATATGGCTCAATTAATTTACCATCATTTTGATTCTTCATGCAAGAAGTCATACGTACATCAAGAATAGCAGTACGAGTTGTACGAGTGAACAGAAATCCTGGAGATGATTCTCAAAAATTAAAAGCCCAAGAACTTTATTATAAACTGGACCAACCGAGACCAAAAAAGGCTGAATAAATAAATAAATGATGAATCATATCTTGTTACGTAGAGCATAAACAATAGACTGGGATTTGTGATCTGAGCTGGCTTGTCGGAGAATAGAAAGAAAAGACACTCTTCTAAATAAGTGGGAGCATGGACTAGTCTACCAAGATAAATAAATGGTGGTACCCAGGAACTTCCTAAACTTGATAAATTGGATCTTATAGGGCAAGAAGTGAGATCATGCTTGAGTGCTTGACTGTGGATTATTATCAACGAATTTTAAACGGTTAAGCTATATTGACTACTCTACCAGGACACCCAACGCAGACCCCGTTTCAATCTTCAAAAAAGTAGCCTCGAGTTTCATATTGATACTAGGGGCTGCAAGGCCCGTGTACGGGCCACAACTTTATTAAAAATTTAATTCATTTGGCAAGCGCGTTAGAACCAATTTTATAAAGTACCCTTATGATTTGAGAGGACTCTTTAGCATTTGGTATTAGAATTCGATGTTATAGTTCTCAGAGGCGTTAGCTGAATCAAATAAGATTCACCCAGGGCAAGGGACGTGGACCCCCCTCTGAATGTTGCCCCACAGGCTTTCTTTCGAAAGCACGGGCGGTACATTTGTCTTGAGCCACCGCTAGCTCACCAGGAACTTACATAGTAAAAATCTCCCGGTAAACGACGTTCCTGGTAAATACTTTCTTCGAGTTTTTCAGGAGTTGTCCTTGTAATTCGTTGTTAACTACATGGATCTTAACATCGTTCGCACATTTTACCCTTGAAATGGCCACATACAATTGTCCGTGACTAAACACAGGGGAAGGAAGATATACTCCAACCTTTTCCAGCGTTTGTCCCTGCGACTTGTTGATTGTAAAGGCAAAAGCCAGTTTTACTGGAAATTGTCTACGTTTTAGGACAAACGGTAAGTTCACGTCGGTGGGGGCCAGATCAATCCTGGGGATGAAGACTTTGTCTCCTTCAGAGGACCCCGTTAAAACGGTGGCCATGATCAAGTTCGGCTTCAGATCTGTGATAATGAGCCGAGTCCCATTGCATAGTCCCCGCTTCGAATTTAAATTTCTAAGGAGCATTATAATTGCACCCTTCGTAAGCGTCAGTTTATGAGGAGCCATTCCCGAAGGATTCAAGGTATTCAAATACTCGATAGGGTAGTGAGCAATTTCTTCAGGATCATCACCGTTCATTGAATCCACGCTCAAATAGGACTTTGATTCACCCTCTAGAATTTCCAAAATTTCAGAGTTTATTTTATCTACATCCTCGTTTAGAGGGCAAAGAATAGCCACCTTAGACTTTTGAAGGACATTATCAGCTGTCAACTTATCTCCAAATATATCTTGGATAAGGTTACCTGAAGACAGCATATTTTCTGGGATTTCAACCATGTCTCTGTCTAAACCGTCTGTGTTGGTTAGAATTCCGTCTCCAAGCTCTATAAGCCAATCGCTAAAATAGCCATCGTTTGATCGCTCATTCTTTTGAAGCTTAAGAATTTTAAAACCTTGCCAGAGCGGACTGAACTTTATACTGGCTTCAACGATAGCGGACTGGTGTCCATGAGGCACAACCGGTAAACACTGCCGGAAATCGCCACCAAGTAGCATGACCTTTCCTCCAAATGTAAGTTTATTCCCCATGATTTCCTGTAGGAGTTCATTCACTGCATTTAACGCGTGACTTGGGGCCATAGTGCTCTCATCCCATATAAGCAATTTTGCCTGCCGTATTACTCCGGCCTCATAGGAAGCTAATTTAAGACTTGATCTCGAGTTTTCGACCAAGGGGACGGGTAGTTTATACTGCGAGTGATAAGTTCTTCCACCTTTCAAAAGGTTTGCTGCAATTCCAGTAGAAGCCACCGGAAGAGCAACACTTGCAGATCCACGAACGACATTCAACAACGTTTCATAAAGGAACGTTTTCCCACTACCCCCTGGGCCATCCAAGTAAAAACATTTACCACCTCGTGGCTGTAGGGGATCATTAACGGCACTCATGATCGTATCAAATGCCGCTCTCTGATGGGTATTCAGCTTTCCCTTAACAACTTCACCTTGCAAATGTTCGGCCTGTAAGTCGAATTCGCTTAGTGGGTCAGGAACTTGACACCGTGGGGGTACAGGAAGTTTTAGATCGAGTAACATTTTCCCGTGTAAGATTAATATACCTTGGATATCTCGCAAGGCCTTATGCTCACAGTTTTCGCAAGGTTGTTCAGCGTCACACTTATGAACGTGTCTGAAATCCTCAATCATTGCCTGTTTATGGTCATTCCAGAACTTAAGATAATCGGCCATAACATTAAAGGCGCAAATAGTGGCAAACATGTCTCTCAATTTGTGAGGCATTGCCCATACAGTTGCCTCATCCATAGTGTCATCCCAGACTTGATCAGATGCTAAAAGTCCCATAGCGGAAGCTGATTCTCTGTATGTTTCATAAAGAATCCCATCGACTGTTCTCAAATATTCAAAGGATGTGGATCCTGGAATGTGAAGAAGCATTAGGCGCATAAAGTACCTTTCTACATCTTGCATGCCAACTGCAAACATTCTGCCAATAACCTTTTCTCCGCCACGTTGACGTGGTTGCCATTTATTTTTGTCGTTAAAGACATAATGTTTTGGTATCTCATGATAGAGATATTGCCGAGCTTCCGTATCTTCTGCATTTAGCTTAAACCAAGCTGTTAAAGTTGAGTCAGAAAAATCTGCATTATTAACAGCCTCATGAATATGGTCAGGATGGAAAACAATGCTACGACTATCTGGGTCGTGTACTGCTAACCTCATAATTGAGTGGGACTGATCATGCATTTTGTAGCCATACAATCTCCAAATAGCCTCTGGTGCACTCACATATCGAGAGTCCATAAAGTTCTTCACTTCATTGTGTTCATAGACTGATGGCCTATCCGTTAAATCGTTTACCCGGTTCTCCTGAATTTCAATATTGGCACAGTCATGTCCTTTGTAAACATACTTAAAGAGGTATTTAACACTCTTAACTGTTCCGCAAACTTCAACATTTATATGGCAATTGTATTTTAGACTCAAATAGGGATTAAACGGTACAACCCATTGGTTATCCACAGTCTTATTACCCTTTTGATGAGCTTGGCCATCGTTTGTTCTTCGGTACTCAGGATAACCATCCTTTGAAACTACTGTCTCTTCTCGAAAAGCTTTAGGAAAACCCTTAGTGCATTTACCATTAACCATGCAAGGCGAATTTGGATGCTCTGGACCACATGGTCCATGTATCATATTTTTTAATATAATTTGATAAAGTCTCGGGTGCACGGCTTTATCTGGCAGTTCTGCAGATACCAAACCATCTATTCGATCCCTATCACTTGGCTTGTATTCCTTATGAAGGATGATAAGAATATGAGCATGAGGAAGCCCCCTTTTCTGAAACTCAATAACATGAATTTTGGCAATTGTTTTACCAAGAACTTCTTTGTTCACAATATCATCAAGAAGAGCTTTAAGCTTCATCTTAAATACTCTTGCGACCAAGTCAGGCCTATGCTCACTGCTGTTTTTGTCCTTCTGCCAAGGCTCCATACTCTCAGTTATTTCTTTCCATTTGGGATTACATGTCATTGTTATAAAAAGATCCGGTTTGCCAAATTTTTTGACAATAGCCATGGCATCTTGGTAGTTTTGCTGCATGTTTCTGGGGCTCCCCCCAAAACTGGATGGCAAGACAATCGGTTTTCCAGGCATTAGTCCCAATTCTTGGGCTCTTGAGTCTATATGGTCAGCTAACCCTTTATAAAGCTCAACCCTAAGCTTCTTTTGGTTAAACGGTACAAAATTTAACCGATTCGCTTCAGTTCTTACATAAGAGTCTACAATATATTGCTGCGTCAGCTTTCCGGCGTTTAAGAGTGGATTAAATTCATCTCTTATTGCCAATCTATGGCCATAGTAAGCCATTTGGGTGACGCGTTTATTCTGCTCCGCTTCTGTTAAGGGTCGATCAGTCCCATTTCCTTCATGCATAAAAATATTACGTGTTCCACGTCTTTCGGCGGCACGTATTTGCTTATTAGTTGGCGGTAGACGTTCCAACATTAAATTCGAATGCCAGCCTTGGTCGCCTGAGGGAAATAAAATCGGGTACGTAAGTGGGTCTAAATTTGGATTTAAAACACCCACCCGTTTCATTGTACAGGCTGTCGGATCATTAGGATCTGCTCTTAAGTGTATTAAAAGATCTCTCTCCAAAGGAGGTTCTCCGTCGTTGTTTTGAAATATAACGGCTACTTCAGTAACTGTTGGAGCATTATACCTTCGAGGATCAGATTGTCTATCCTGCTTTATAGCCATCATTATGGTGGATGTTGAGACACCAGTCCTTTCCAAAGCTTCTAATGCTTCCTTTTCAACTTCATGTAGCATCTTATAACTTCTGGCGAATTCACTTCGCTCAGTGATAAGCTCGGTCAATTTCAACATCAAATTTGGAAGACATCCAGCATTTTCTGTGAGGCTCATTCTTTGAGTGGCTGCTTCTTGAGCGTCAAGAATATACAGCTGAGCAAATTTTCTTTTTTCTCCTCGTTCAGGATGTAAAACCCCTGCTCGATGGTATATTTGGCCGTGAATACGGAAACAGTAAGGGCCAAATCCAGGTGGCTTTTCTATATTAGCTCCCATAGATACAAAAGCATGTGCACTATTGTATGAGCGGATATTCTCCTGAAAGTTTTTCGCTTCCACCTTGTCACCTTCTCCTTTCAAGAGTTTTACCAACTCTTCTGGAAGAGGAGTAAAGGGGTTTAGCTTAACTTTGCCTTTGTGGCAGCACATCTGAAAGCGACCTTCGCCATCAGGTGTTTGCTCCCCTGGAAAATTCTTTGAATTGCAGGATGTGCAACGAATGTTCATCAGTCCACAGTAATGTTCATCTAAAACTGCTTCATTTACTGGTCTTGTTGCAAGGCTCCTTGTCAGGTCAATTGCCCTTACTCTAACATTTGCACGATAATTGGCATTATTTTGCAGGCGCTGAGAAGTTTCAGGGGCTGTTTCACTTGCACGGGTAGTGGCATTATTGTTTGATATTCTTGTTAATCTGCTTGACCTTCTTGGTGCATTTTCATTAGCACGGGCAGTAGCTTCTGTCATAGAGATTCGGGACAGTCTAAGTGCTCGTTGTGACTCGGTCTCATTAGCACGGGCAGTAGCTTCTGTCATAGAGATTCGGGACAGTCTAAGTGCTCGTTGTGACTCGGTCTCATTAGCACGGACAGTAGCTTCTGTCATAGAGATTCGGGACAGTCTAAGTCTAAGTCCCTATCGGATAACTCTTATCGTCTTAAGGACCGTCGACAACATTCGAAGCTCAAGGCTCAAGACATCCTGACGGCGATAAGCGGAGTTCTTTAAAACTCAACTTCTGGACACGGCGTGCCATTGTCGAGAAAAAGGAGTCAAAATCATGGCTGGTTACAATAAGAAGAGGCGATTTGAAGGCGAAGGAAATATGATTCCGATTATGGAGAATCGACATGATCGATTTTGCTCATGGTGCGGAAATGTAATGAGAAGGCAAAACCTTGAAAAAACGGGTAAGATTTAACTTTTTTCAAATCCCAATCTTTTAAACCCGGCTAATTGTTTATGTTATTCGTTTTGATTTATGTAGTACTCTGCATCAATGAATCTTGTAAGAGGAAAGTGCCACTTCGTTCAATAATAAACTCGAAAGGTGAAAGTGCAATGTGGGTGGAAACTTCAGGCTGGGGTAGATGTAATTCTTGCGATTGCTTTACACATAGTAAGCTGTCTATATTTTGCCTGTATTTTTAATACTGAGTTTTGAATTTCCAAACTCGACCTTATAAATACGGCTCTTTTATTTTTAGAAGCCCACTGCTTCTGTTGTATGTGTGGAAAGAAGAATTTGGATGCGGTGAAAGCAAGAGCGGAGAAGCTTGCTGAGGAAAATCTAAAGAAAATGGAGGAGAAAGACGCGGCTATTAGAGAGAAGGAAGAAAGGATGAAACGCATGGAAAAACGAATGCAGTATTTAGAGAAAGAGCTGAAAGAGAAGACCGAGATTTCTGAGGAATTGGGTAAACTATACCTTCAAGATGCAAAGGATTCAGAATTAGGATCATTCGAAGGGTTGAAGGGGAAGGATTCAGAATTAGGATCAGTCGAAGGGTTGAAGGAGAAAATGACTGAAGCACAAAAGGAGTAAATTGTCAATAAAACTATTCGTTTTCTTCGTGACTTTTTATCACTTCATTTCATGTAAAATTTCATCTTCAGATAAATAAAATTTACAAATACAACATGCCAGGAAACGAAAACCAATCCCTTCTATCCAAACTTGAATCTATTTGTTAACCCTATCCGTTAAAATCAATCCGTTCATTTTATCCGTTGATATGAATTATCCGTTGAACTCAAGTTGCTACAGAAGTTACAACAACAGTTGATTTAGACTATTTATTAATCCGTTGAAAGTATAATTGCTGCTGAATAGTTGAATAATGGCGGGTGCACAGAAGAGCTTT
>JAQFYM010007464.1:0-10352 GCA_034694785.1 Agrenia bidenticulata
GGGGTTTGACCGAGTAATCCCAGAATATTGCATCTCTTGTATATTGTTTTTTTTTACATTGATTTATTTGTAAAAAATGAAAATGGTTTTTTATGTAAATACTGTAACCTTTAGGTCCAGTCAAATTTTTAAAAACCTACCAGAACCCGTAAAATCTCTATAGTTAAACTTAAGGATTCCTTATTATTACGGAGTTGTGCGAACGCGTAAAAGTGCCTTTAAAAATGGTGGTCGACAACCAAAAGACATACTATGAAGAGCGTCTACTTTTTTAATAGTCTGTTGAGGTTTGTCATAGTTCACCAAAGCATACAGGGTCATAGATATTGGCATGATAGATAACCGTAAGCAGCCCGTGAATACAGTCCTGTTTAACCAACCCCTACGCGTTTCTTTTTTAACGCCAAAAAAGATTGAGAAAAAAAAGCCAGTAAATACAAAATTACCTCCTAAGTGAAAAACTCGCCGTATGTAATGCACACAACAACAAACGAATCGTAAATAAAACACAAAAATACAATATAATAGAATAGAATATACATGCAAGAAAACGTTTACAGAATGATTAAATGATATAAAGGGACAGTTTTGGTAATGGGCATGCTATAGTATTGGTAAGTTAGAAAAGCCGAGTCAAGTACATAAAAAGTGTAATCGTTACTTTTTGGCGTTTAATTAAGTTTTCAGTACAAAAACATAGTTTTTCATTATGTTTTGTTCACACTTAAAACAACAAATGACTTTAAATTTTGTCGTGGCAAGTTATCTCTTGCTAACATGTAATGCTCTATGGCAAGTTTTTCTACAGCCTGTTAAAAGTGTAGAAAATCCGCAATTGTTAAAGGAGCAATTCCCCTAGGTTTTTTTTGCTTAATTTTGTCGTGTTGTCTTTTTGGTATAGTACGGACATACGCATTGTCATGAAAGAACGACCTTTTACGGGAAGTTCTTCGTGAAGCTGACATATTCAAAAAAGCCATATTTTAACTTATTGGCAGATTTTTTATCTGTATCTTGATCTCATGTGCTATTCAGAAATACATGTTTTTTTTACGTTTTTTGCCTAAAAAAAACAAAAATAACCTAACGTTATACTTAAGCCTAGTTAATTTTGTTTTCGTAAGGCTAAATTGTACGCAAAACAGTAATGTGATTAATGGAAGTGTACTTCTTTCGAGTTTTTAATAAATCTAGTTAGATATTGCTGTTATTATAACAAACATACAATGCATTTACGCTTATCTATAGAACGATGCTATGAAAAGATTGCATATCTTTTTTAAAAAAGTTCCATAAAAAAGTCATCATGGCATAACTAATAGCTTCCATTTGCCGGTATTTACTTTTAGCTTATTTTACAATGCCCGCGGCGCTATTCCCACGCCTATGTTCGCAGCCGAACCCTTGAATACATCCGCAAGGCGATGCATACTCATTTACATCGCCGTGCACCGTTGCAATGAATTAAAACGGGTTATATGCTTTTTTGGTACGCATGGTATCAAAACAAACGGCACAATTATTATCGAATATTACAAAAACCTGCAAAAACCATATATTAACAACTTTATGACAGTTGAAACAGAAAAACATGCTTTAGTAATGCAATCAATTATCTCTTTGCAACGAACGTTGGATTATATGATTGCAAAGAAGGTTGTAAGAATAGAAAAAAGGTAAATTCCTATCTTTGCAAGGCAAAGTTTGTTAACATAACTATCGGCTTATAAAAATTTTATCAACAGTAAAACTTTTTGTAGGCAATGTTGAGCTTTTCAATTGCAGGGTTTTTTTTTCGGTTCAGTTATTGTTATAAATAATGCTTTTTTCAACTTTTGATTTTAGATTTAAAAAAGATAGCATATATATACATAAAAACGAAATTTTTAATTATACGTTTTTTTTTATAAAACTTACAAACTACCTATTGTAAAATTTCTAGGTTTTTGCATCCCCAACCTCCCCTAGAAAGAAATCGGGATCCCATTCCTGATCGGACCCCTGTATAAAAAAGAATTCGCAAATTCCAGGAGGTGTCGTGACCCCCTTGACCCCATAGATTCCATTGCTGATGTACAGGGCTCTTAATATGGTCTGGCAATAATATGTAAATAGTTTTTAGCCCGTCCACCCCCAGTTTTGGCCATAATGATAAAGATGGCTTCGACATATAAAGTATGTTTGCTTATGTAAAAATTGATGTTAACCACGTCCTTTTTCTATGATAAAAGGCTTTTGGCATTTTAATAGCGGATATGCAGTCATAAATTTTTTAATGTATGGTTTTACCTTTTTAAAACAAATATGTAAAATCGATATTAGCCATGCAAATTACTATAAAAAATATTGGTTTGTAAACATTACTGTTTTTATTTCATTAGCATATACTAAAAAAATATAGAACTTGTAGGATTTCATTGCATTTCGGTCGACCTTAAGTGAAATAATACATACTATTTTTCTCTTTTTTTTACAATTTAATCTGCATATTTTTTCTTATAATCGATAAATTATGGTAAAATAAAATTAAGAATCTTCAAAAAAACTTATATTCATATAAAGGCGAAAAGAAAAATACAAAAAATACAAAAAAATTCCATCTATAATGACCATACAATATATGGATATATGTAAACAATACAATTATTTTTTTGTGAAGCCCTGGTTTTGTAGGTAAGCTCGTTAATTATTTTAACCTTTTGAAAAATAAAATTACATATGATAGACACATTTTAATTGTGTTGGATTGATTTTTTCTCTCGGTGGTTTTTTTCAAAATTTGAATCATTGAAATATTTGATCAAATAATTAAACGTATCCGACCGATACCGAAGTCAAAATAACATCATATAGATAGGAATGTATTTTATTATGTCGATTAAGTTCCAAATGCTAAAAAACGCCAAAAACGCTAGTATATGAACCGTTAACAGCTTCTATAATAGAGAAATCATTTGAAGATAGCAATCGAGGCTTTTTATAAGGTTTGTGCTTGTTATTGTATAAGTAGTGTAAAGTATTTTCTTTTACATGTAAAGTGTCTTAAAAAATATTTAAAATTTTATTATTGCAGTATATTTGTTTTTTTCGGCAAAAATATCATGTTCCTTTAAAAAAAATGCTAGTAAAAACATTAATGATTTAAATTACGTAAGATTTGAACAAAAAAAATGTTTTACAACAAAAATGTGCCTAAAATAAAAAATTTAAACAGGGTTTTTAGTAAAAAATTATGTATTAATTAAAGAATATCAAACAGTTAAAATATGTTATTTTGTTGTATGTAAAGGTCTTGGTTTGTTTTTCCACAATATATTGGTCAAATTAAAGACAAGATTGTTACCTTAAAATTATAATATTCTTTTCTTTGTCGTATAATTATGTAACTGTAAAATACATCAACCACAAACAACACATAAAATCTAACAAAGCCCAAAAAACACGTAATAGATTGCAAAGTTTATATGGTCTTGTAAGTTTAGTTGTACCAAACACCCAGTCTCAAAATACTTAAGCTAAAACTAGATAAACTTTAGCCAGCAACAAAAAAAAAATTACTATTAACAACTATACACTAATAGATAGCATGCATCAAAACAGTATAGCATCTGATAAGTATGCGGTATAGTGAAACCTAAGTTGAGGCGAACTTTCGATTTAAGTAATCCACATCATTTTTTTGCGTGACACGTCTATTTAATAATACATAAAATCTTACAATCTCTATTTTGGATTCATCTAGATTATATTATTTATTGTTTCCTTGCCAGCATGGGGTATAGAAAATATGTTTTTTAGCGTCAAACCTATAATAAATGCCGTTTTTAAACACAAATTTCTTTTAATGTCATCATAAAGAAAACAAATTACTACTCGTGCTGTAGCATATTTTGCTATTTAAAACACATATTTAGGTTTAAATGGTCAGTTCAAACATATAACTATTATTTTAGACCAATGGTCGTTTCAAGTGCTTTAAAGCACAAGAGAAATATTAGGCTGGTGCTACAATGTCACAATTTGCAAATTATTTCTAGTTAACACATTTTATTGCTAACAATACTCTCTTTTATTATAAAACGTCACGAGATTTATAAGTTATAAAAATTTACTCTTTTATTTTTTTTACTGTATTTTTTATATTTATAGTATTTTGTAGTCAAAAAGACGTTTTTTCTCACACACTACAAATTTTACGTATTAGTTGTATACATCTCAAAGTTTTTTAAAAGAAAAACTTAATAGTGAACCTACTATAGTGCTTAATTATAATAGCGAATCAAAAATTATATCAAAACTTACACTTTACATATAAATTCTAGGTGTTTGTTAAAAGGGATTAAACGGCTTTTATCTGCATAAAATACCTGTTGCTATGGAATTTATATCCCAAAAACACAGAAAAAATACATAATATTTACAAGTTTACTTACACAAATGAAAACCGCGGTATCAATAAGAATGAAAACCGCGTTATCAACAAAAATAGAGGTGCATCAGTGTAGAAAAACATGATAGTGTTTTTTTGGGAAGAGCATAACAATTCATAGAAAATTGTATATGTAAAAGGTTAAATTGTAATTTTTTGTGTAACTTTTGCACTATACAGGTACTCTAATGCTGCTATTTAGTATTTTACGCATCTTTATGTATAATATTTATTGAAAAAAGGTTCATGTTTTAACATAACGTCTAAGTGAGGAAAATACAGAGTAGCTACAAGCTTTTATACAGTTTCTGTACATTGTGGGTAATTTAATTGCATCCATACAACAATATTTATCCTACAATTCTACGGGCGTGGGCCATAAGTATATTCACGGCGTGGATAAACGTCTTTTTATATTGAATCACCCGTATACATTTTTTTCCAAAACTTTTTTCTAAATCAGGTCAGGAAGTACGTTTTTGTTTACAAAACCCTTGGACCTCATCAATCACCGTTTTTAAATACGTGTTAATTGCAAAAATAATATTTCTGTATATTCTTATTTTAATAACATAACGAATTAATATTTTTACTGTCACAAATACAGCTTTTTTCATTGAAACTTTTATAATAAGTTATTTGACACATTTAGCTGTGCTTTTTTTTTTACTTAAAGAAACAAAAGTATACTAAGAAATAAATTAGTACAATATATTGCATGCACAAGTAGATAAAAATTGTTTTTTCGTGTTTTAATTTTAAATTAATTGCTTAAATCATTAGTAGTTAATTTTTTTGTGTATTGTAAAATTTTTGAAGATACTTTGCCATCTCTACGACGAAAATCAAATGTTTTTTTGCAGCAATAATTTTTGAACTCCAAGCTTGGAAAAAGAATTTCGTTTTTTTAGTTTAATATAATTGTTTTTGGCCTTAAAATTCTTTTTATACTAAAGCTAATATTCTGGTAAAATTTCCAATGGTAAAACACAATTGAAAACATATAAAAAATTATCGTATTAGTTTTATATTACAATATAAAAGGCCGTAAAAAAGGGTTTAACGCTGGCATATATACACCAGGAAAATTACGCTTATGGCATATATGATTTTGTTTTGTACACAGGATATTAAAAAAATGCACGCCGATGTCTAGAGACAATTTATTAAACCTTTTTTTGTGATTTTTTGTGATAATTATGCATATAAAAGTAAATTTGTAAACTTTATTTTTTAAAAAACAAATTTGCAGCTAATTATGTATTTACTAAAAAGTTACAACTGAAATATTTACGTTATGCATGTAGTTTTGTATATTTTGACTACGTAGTTTTTTTTTAAGTAAATACGCATATTTTTACTAACTTTACAAAAAAAAAGATAAAAACAAACCGCTTGGTAACAGTTTTACAAATCACCACATTTAAATGCTATAAATGTAAGATTTATTTGTTATAAAAAATATTATTCTGCTGTGTCTATTGGGTTTTTTAACAAAAAAGCCTTAAAGCAGCTTCTTTTAATACAAGTGAAATATGTAACTATGCGGTGTTGCCCATGTACATTTTCTTTGTAGCATGTGGGGTTAAAATTTCTAAATGAATAACAACATTGATTTAAATCGTACCTCGACACTAACTTTGTATATTTTTTTTAACTGAAACATAGTTTCTTAATGAAGAAAAAATAATTTCTTTTAAAGTTTTTTTAGGCCAAAAGTTGTCAAACGGGGATAGGATTTTTTATTGCAAGAGCATTGCGCAAAAGTGCATTTCTTGTATTGTCTGTATTTTTGCCGTAATTAGTAAGGGTACAGGCTGGAAAGAGGAACAGCAGCTATTGAATAAGTATTTATCTTGTATTTATTTTATGAGTTGTAAACCGATAATATTATCATTTACTGTAAAATGAAATAATTTGTTCGTAGCTGTTGCATTTGTAAGTGTAAACCCTTGAATGTGCGTAGTCCTTTAAAGTCGATTAAAAGTATGCATAGAAACATATTTGTATTCAAATACTAATTAAAAGCATTTTGGTCAATTATAACATAAAAGCACCCGCAAGATGACAATTTATGATGATTTGTGTTTTTTTATCTGATTTTTAACCGCGTGTAACAAAAAAAACACAATTATTTTTTTACAAAAAAAATCAAACTGTATAATATACGCTGTTGCGTAAAAATCTATGCACAAAAAAAATCAAAAACCTGTATAAAGGCCTTTTTTCTTGCAAATGTATATTATATATGGTAAATACGTGTTTATAATTAGTTCGGCTAAAACTGACAGACTCAACTGGGTTTGACTTTTTTTTGATTTTTTCACACGTTCGCAAAACTTGAAAGAGTGAACTCAGCTTATTTTACTTTTGCAATTGATTTTTGCTTATCCTAAAATAAGTTTTTAAAACAAAAAAAAATTGGTATCAGGATACGTTTTTTATATGGGTCTTTTTACAATTAGTTGCATGTCAATGCACTCCCGTAAAATTTTTTTGGTGCCTGCGGGTGTTTTTCAAACAACTCACCTAGTTTCATTAGTAGGGATCGAATAGTTGCCGGGTTTTATTAAAAATCACCCAGCATTGCCGGCAAAAATGACGGTAAAAACGCATGCCTATTAAACTAGCTTTTTACTCACATTTACTTTTTTTTTTGTTTTTTTTTTCTTTTAATAAAAAGGTTCAATAATCTTTTCAAACAACAAGATTACGATTTGGTTATTTTTCAGTACATTAGGCGTATAAATAACTGTAAAACAAAGGGTCATAAAAGTACGATTTGTCAGTGGCACCAAAGTTTTAATGTGTGGGGGTATACAAAAAACATAATTGTTATAAGATATTGCTATTCAGCCTTTTTTAAACGAAAATTTAAAAAATAATTTTTTGCAATATTTATTTTGTATGTTTTGAGATGACACTTGGAATAATGTAGAAAAATTTTGGTCATATAAATTTTTCATCATTAATATTTGTTATTGTTTAATATATTTGTCAAATATATGTAATATATTACAATATTATGCATATAATATTAAAAAAACAATAGGGATAAATATTAACGAATATAAAGAGACGAAACTGTATCAATTATGAACGGGTATATTTTTAATTTATGTATTTTGTTTTTCTATTTTCTATATTATGTCTTTCTGTATATGTATTAAAACTCCATAGTGTCTAATTGCCTTGTAATAATAAAATATTTATAGTATCTTTATTTGACGTTCAACTTGTTTTGTCATCAAGTATATCTTTTGCTGTGTTAAAAATCCGCGCAGATGTATTTCTCATTGGGTTAATATACCAAGTTGTATATATTGTATATTTTCATGGTATTTTTCATATATATCGCTTTAATTTTTAACACAAATAACCTGTTTAAATCTTTTATTTTGAGAATCGCTATCACATCGTCTGCTGCGAATTTCATTCCTTTGAAAAAATTCCATCAATTCTTTTCTCGTCATTATTCAAAAGTAATTCCTAGCCAAACAAAATTTTTACGATTCATGCCTTGAAATTTTTGTTACAGTCAATTTATACAATATTACTTGCAAAGTCACTTATCCGCTGGGTAATCTTATCGTGTTTCGAAAAGATAATCTAACGCTAAACAAACAATGCAGGTTTCAAATTATAGCACCTGATGACTGATCTAAAATCTATGTAAAATTAAAAAAGTTGGTTGGTTGTATACTTACTCTAGGTGTTAAAAAACATGTTATATAAATTTTAATCGTCATACGAATTAAGGTGTGGTAAAAATTTATATATATCTATTCACCATGCAATTCATCGAGCTTCATTTAGAGATATAACACACCTTTGACATTAAATCTGTTTTTTTGTCTAGTGTCATTGCACATTTGAAAGTTCGGTATTTTCTCATCAAGTCTTTATAGCGGGAAATTATTTCTAAATAGTTATTATCAGATAAAGACATCTGCCAGCCAATATGAATATATGACTATTACAGCCAATTATTTTAATACGTTATTTTTGTGATATTGCTTTATTTACATTTGCATTACTAAAAATCACAAATTTTATATCTTTAATGCTGGCAAAAAACATTTAAAGCAATTTTTACTAAATTTAAATATATGAGTCAGACGTGAAATCACTTGCTGATGAGCATGTTGGAATATTAAGTAATATCTGGTGTGTTTTTTAATATTGTTGTAGTGTAATGCCGTAAAATGCCCAGTCCGTTTCTTCAACTGTGTCAAAATAAAACCAAATTATTGCGACAATTGATCTTTAACATTTTTCTGCCCCTTAGTCATTATGTTAACGGTAAAAATTGCCAAAAAAATTTATGATATTGGTTCAAGATTTGTATATAATCTTGTTTTCTTGTTTAACCAAAAGTACGTAAGCGTTGAAATGAAAAAAAAAACAGTCAATTCATTTGAACATAAAGTTTGTATTCTTTTTGGTATAAAGCGGAATTGCTATGGATCAGAGGGTGAGGTTTTTTGCAGTATCTGTGTAGAAGTAAATAAATTCTTTTTCGTAATGTGCTTCTATATGAGATACTAGGTTATGATATCCATGTTATCCTGCAATTGCCTTTTTTTAATTCGCAATTGCATTTTTGAATGTTGTCATCTTATAGGTTCAAAAATATGTCAACAAAATTCTTGTTATTTATTATGGGTACTATTTAATTAATTTAAATAATTAAAATACAAATGAAAATATGTTGATACAAGATACAAAAAAAGAAATTTCTTTACAGGCCAATATAGGTATATTATAAAATGATAAAACTTTAACAATGGTCAAGTTTTTACGCTCTAAAACAAGACAAACCCGTTTGCATTACGGCGTCACTTTATTTAAACGTGCCAAGGGCCTCCCCTCATGATTACGCCACTGCTACTGATATTAGCAATTGTACAAATGTATTTATATTTTGCAAAATAGATGCAGTAATGACTGTGTAATTTGTTAGTAATATTTACAATGCACAAAACTATAAATTCATGTGACGTTATTCTTTATGTTGCAATACCAAAGTTTTTATACAAAAAAACGTTACTTAGCATTAATCCGTTATCTAAATTGCTAGACTGTATTTTTGTATCAAGTTTTATAATTGAGTCATATTTTTAGCATTCAAAATTTATACAAAGAACGTACAACAAAGACACCAACAATTATCACATTTTCAGTGCATTTCTGCTTTTGTTTAGGAGAAGTATTTTTGGGCTAGTTTTCTTAGTATTAGTTTAGTTTTTAGTACTTAGCATATGCCACTATCACCTTTAAATGCGATTTAACAATCTTTCACAAGATTTTTTTTTTACGTTGTAAATTTTTGTTCTCTTATTGTACTGTAAAAACCTAAAAAAAATAGACTAAAAATACGCACGGATGAATTTGCTGTGTAAGTGTTATAGTTTGCAAAAAGTTTTATATTATTTCCTTTTAATATTGTGCATATTTAACCAGAAGTATTGTGTAAGGTACAAAATATAAATAGTCATAAGTTGTTGCTAAAATAAACACAAAAAGCACTACTGATAGTAACAATTTATACGAATTTTCGTAATCTAAAATATTAAATCAAAAAATATTGACTCAGTTAAGATATGATGCAATACAAAAGGCTTTACTTTTTGGTATTCATGTTTAAAATTTTAACAGGAGCTTTTTTATATACCACGTTTTTCTAAATCTCATTACTTGAACTAAAAGTTTTTATTTAATGGTAGTGTTTTTTATACGATGCTGCGCTAAAAGTTCAAGAATTCAACTATATAACTTGCAAACATTTCTTTTTTCTTCTTTTAATACATCTCATTTAATGAAATTTTTTTACTATGAAAAAAACACTTGGGCATTTGACAGCGAATGCCGGTTTTAAAAAAAACTTATTGTTCGCCTGCGAAATGTTACAATGCCGCTAACA
>JAQFYM010007465.1:0-10351 GCA_034694785.1 Agrenia bidenticulata
TTTTTCAGGCCTGCAAAGTTTTGCAACACATTTTTGCAGATTTGCCAAACATTTAGGAATAATGAAAAACCAACTTTTAGATGCAAATATGTATTTTATAGTACTATAAAAGCATCTTATATATCTTTATTTTATTTCCTTCTTTCTTTCTCTTCTTTTTTTTTATTTGTCATAAGATGACAACTATAAATTATGCAAAGACCAGACAAAATGTATAAGGAAAAATAAAGCACGTTTTTGCTTTTGTTTTTGCTTTACTTATATGCAAAGGGTATCGATAGAATTATGGCCGCGGCCATTATAGCTATACGTAATTTTGGCCATTATCGGGGGAGGCACTTTTCCATAATGTTTTCATTTTTTAACCGCCTAAAATGTATGTGACTTTCCTAAATTCAGAGATTGTCAATTACAATTAAATGCCGACATAAAAAATCAATGGAAATACAAACTATGTGGGACAACTGGTAGACAACATTTAAAGAAATAGAAATACAAATTTAATAACATACGCTAGCATGGAACGTAAGGAGTGGCAGCCAAATGCTAGCATGACAAAAAGCAGTAATAAAGTTTTTTAGTTCCATAAGGTGACAACAACAACAACAAGTTTTAGGTTTATTTTTTTAAACTGAATTTATTTTACAAAAAAAACTATATTAAACATTTTTGCTGGGGATGAGGAGGCCGGCAAGTCGAAGTCAGTAATAGGAGTCTGCTTTTTAGGCCTAGTATTTTTGTCCCCAATATTTATGTAAGCAATTATTAAGCTAAGTGTCAGACATGTTATACTAATGTAGCATATTGGTTTTTTCTCCTTTATCATATTATGATAATCGACTATAACATCCCTCTGTTAAGCCTTTACGGGTACCTAGCATAAAAACATCGCGTCAATTCCTTGACAGTAGCCAGTGGCGTAGCTTTGGGGGGGGGGGGCAGGTGGGGGCTTTGCCCCCCCCCTTGAAAAAAAAGCTACGCCTGAATTTAAGGGAGGGCTTTTTGTGTGCAGAGATTTTTTGATTAAAAATTATGAAATTAAAGAATTTTATACTGGACATTTTTTAAAAAAAATAATTAAGATTTTGCACCTCATAAATCGTGTTTTAAACCCATATTTTTGATCAAAACACTGACTAGCCCTGGTCAGAAAAGAATCCTGATTACGCCACTGGCATACGCTGTATTTGTTTTTTAAGATAAAATCTTGTTCTCTTAAGCACCCTTCAATCATCCATTAATATAACATATGCATTCTCAATTTCCATGTTGGTTACTTTTCTGCCTCATCATATTCAGGTTCATGATTGTCTCCTTCTAAAAGATCTTTTTAAAACTTAGTTTCTGTGGTTATATTCTAAAATTTTACTCTGTATTAACTCGTTCTTATATTGTCTCATGTATTCAAAAAATTTTACCTGCTTTTGATTTATATTGCCGTATCTGGTGTGTATCGTAACACTCGATGACGTTATATGTTGTATTTTGCTATAGTTGCTTGTGTCTTGTGTATTGCTTCATTACCATTCTTGTTTGTATGCCTGTCGTATTGTTTGATTAACTCCGCCAATTCGGTCGTTCCATAAGTGATAAAAAGTCGGGATATATTGAAAAGCAATGTCCTTTTATTTAAGAAATGTTCTACGTGCAACTGTCTAAGATTCACATACGTAATCGAACTGTAATGTCTTTATATTAATATAAAGTACTAATATTTTTTTTAAATTCTATATGTTTTTAGTTTCATTTATCTTATTTTCGTTGCAGTTAACTGTCGACGACAAAAGGTAATAGCCATAGTGATTTGTTTTTCTTTTTTCAACCCCAATATATCAACTCCAATTAGCGCCCCCATTGAATATACTTTTGCATAAACTCTCTTGTCTCCATTTTTCCATTCATTTAAAAGCATTCATTGTATCTCAATGTTTTTTGTTTTTTTTACTAAGCGTGATTTTACATTTCGTGGCTATTTCCTTATCCATACGATGCTCTTTTTTCTTATTGCAAATCCTTTTCATTAACATTCTTTCATCCTTATGTGTACGATTGCTGTTGACATCTGCTACAAAAAGCTCATTTTTATTTCGTCTATTGTGCACCTACTCTGGCATCTGCCTGCTCAAGAGATTTTCCGACCCCATATTTTACATCTTATTCAAATTTGTGATTTTCTTCATACCACTCTTTAATTTACGGACTTCCACGGTCGATTCTTTTTTTATGGCCTCTTTGGCTCCATGGTCGACAATTAGTTTACAGCTAAGAGCACTTGTAAAGAATTTAAATTTTTTTATTGCCCATAGGTATCCTAAATTTTTTTACCAGAGATCGTATATGATTTAACCAATTGTAGCAAGCTTTTTGATATGCATGCAACATTATTGTCGTTCTACCGAAGCACTGCGTAAGGCTCTATCAGAGGCATCTGTCTCTAGCTCATATTTTTTTTCGAATCAGGCATTTTAAATTACAGTTTTCTTTTGCACATAGAATTTTTCACCAATTGGGCTTGTGAAAATATGGGAGACCAGCTCAATTTTCTATCCTTCTACAGCATCTCGCAATAAAGAATTATTTTATCGGCTAAGCCGGGAATATATTGAAGATCGTTGTTGATTACCCCATTGAATCATTGGCGCTTCTGTTTGTCAGTAGCCGCTGCATAAGTAACTATTCCCGGACACTGTTTTATGTAGGCAGTATCGTATTTTTAGATATGTCATATCCTAGGAAACAAATTGTTGTAGCCTTTGTAATACGCATTTCCTTTTCTCCTGAAAGTATAATTTAACAATATAATCTAAAACCGTTTTATTTATGATTATTATTCTCCTCATTCTCTCCAAATATCAAAATTATATCTATAAAGATGGGGCTAAAATTAACAGAAAGGCATACAAAAATTGCAATATTATGCGCATCAAAACAGCTGAGCTGTATATGACGCTGTTGTGGCATTTTTCGGAACTGCATCAGGGCATTAGTGCATCGGAAAGCTTTCTTCTCCCCGTCAATATTTCGAATATCAATGTGTTAAAATGTATCTTGCAGCGCAAGTAAGCCCAAATACCTTCTGTGTCGAAGAGTTTTTATTTACTCACGAAACCAGGGCGGGCTTTTAAAATCCTTCTCAACATATGGAGTCCGCTTTTGGAATTCGACTCAAAATCTAAGCTTGTTATCTTTCTTTATAATAAAACAACATTTTTGTGCCAAATGATTAGCTAGATTCGACAACCCCTTTTTTACTGTAACTTCTTAATCAACTCTGTGCAGTCTCTCGTATTCTTTAGATTTTTTATTCCTCGGTCCTAATATACTACTTTTTTATTTGGAATATCTATGTTGCTATTTTTGGCAGCTGTGTACTTATGGCGTATTATTTTGCAGAGTAGTTCTCTTATCATGCCCTTTATACCCTGATCTTAAACCATGTTACTAATATGTTTAGTCACCTATATATAATGATTTTTAAACTACAATGGAAACATTGAATATTTTGTTACTTTAAATTTGCCATCATCAGCCATTGTATATATAACTGGTTGCTTTTATTCGTAATCACTACATTCGCAAATGTATAACAAGTACAAAAAATTTGGCCATACCCGCTGATCTAACAGTATACAAGATTATCCCTTCTACTCTATTGATATGCACTCTTGTTTTATCCGTATGCCTTCAAGCTTAATCTACCATTATCAACGCCGTTCATATTTTTTTAGACAAAAAGCCCTTTAAAAGGCAATCGTATATCTACCTTGCTTTATGGCATTGTTTTTGGCGGTTAGTTAAGGTGGCTGTAAGGAGTTATATTTTAATCGCGAATCACTACTATGTTGACAGTTCGTTTTGTTCCTGTGATGCTTTGGCCGTCTTTTTTGGGTACACACATTATTTTGTAAGTCTAGCACAAGTTTTTCGTACCCCTTTTTGATACAGAAAATAAACCTTACTTTCATTAAGGCGTTTCCTTTTTTAGCTTACGAATTCCTTTTTAGTTGCTAAGCTGCTTTAGTTCTTTATAGTCCATAAGTCATTTGACATGACCTGTGTATTTTTTCTCTGCAAATTCTTTAATGAGGTCAGTCCTAATTCACTGCGAAAATCAATAAATACTATATTTAAATCGGGCCAATCCGGGTGCAGATTATCATAAGAACTTTTTTTTATAAACCAATCTGTCACTTTTTCTTTTGCTTAGTTCATCAGTTCACTCGTTTTTTGACGAGGTTTTAGATTAGTACAACCTTTTTCACCTTCTTAATGCAAAAAATATACTTCTTGACCGAATGATCAGTCATGCCTCTTTTAAATTTAATTCGCTGCACCTTGCCTAGCACACTAAGATCAGAATTACGCGAGTTGTTTATGCGCGGTTATTTATATGTTTACCATCGCGCGCAGATGTTGCATCAGCGCATACTATATTTCGATTGTTGAATGAGAAGCTCGGCAAGTCGGAGTCAGTACAAAGAGTCTGCCTTACAGGCTTAGTATTTTGTACTTAAATTCTAATGTAAAGCTTATATATAGCCAAGTGTCGAACATTGTTATACAATAAAACATGTTGGTCTAGCTGCTAGAATATCATGATAATTAAATTCTACATATGCTTTGTGAGAAATAAGAATATTAACGTAAAATATTTCTGCTTTTTTAAATGGGCTCACTTTACATAAAGGTAGAAGAAATATCAATCTACCATAAATTATATACTGGTAAATACATATTAAGAAATTGTGTGATATACATAAAATATAAAATGCGTCTGTAACTACTTGGCAAATGTAGACATGAAACTGTACTATACCATGTTGGACATATTAGTAATTACATACCGATTTGCTTATAAAATGCCCGCCTGCTTTTCATACCCTTTTAGAAACTTTGCTTATATGTTAAATTAAATATTTGTCGTATTTTTAAACTACTAAGATTCATTACTAATTTTGCAGCCAAGATATTTCAAACATAACTCAAGTAACTGCTAGAATGATGCTAATGTAGATCTGTTAAGAGTTTTTTTTTATAAAGATGTCACTTTAAGTACTAGAAACTTTCCGCTGGATTGTTTCTAGCATAATAAAGGCATTGTTAGTTGGTCGACGGCTATCAACAGGTGTGCATATTCATGAAAAAATGAAATATATACATGTTTTTGTTGTAAATTATCAATCGTCATGTTTTTAGACAAATATTTAGATTAATAATTACAATCACCCTCTTCTAATGTACACCTTCTCTAAAACAAACGTGTACACTTACCCCTAAATTGGGGCATAAATTTTTTTATGTGAACATTTTATATTTTTTACTGTACAATTTATAAGGACTTGTTTATAATGTCCCTCTCTAATGTGAACATTAGTTTTAATTATCAATCAATCGCATTGATATTATATTTTTTACATATAAAACAAAAAGCAAGTGTCAAAGGTAGCTTACAATCAATCTATTCATTTTTGTAGATGCACATTTATTTTTTTGTTGTTCAAGTAGTTTTATTAGGAAAATGTTTACATTAACTTCTAATGTGAACATTAAAGTATTTTGCACGAATGTGTTCACATTCGAAAAGGGGGACTGTAGTAACAAAGATATTACAACAGAATAGATAAACAATAATCTACTGCCTGGACAAGTTTGAATCACGCACAATACTCTATAGTTAGTTTTTTGACAAAAAAATAAACGATCGTACTTTCTTCGTATCTTAGTGCAATTTTGTACCGTTTTATGCAACTAATCTGCAGGAAAATCTGGCCCGTAACTTTAGATGTGAGTTAACAACACTGCAAAAATAAGGTTTTATAGGGCCGGATACATAGGAACAAAACATGAAACTATACATAGTAAAAGTTTAGGTGCTTTGTACCATAATTTACAGGCGACTGCTATGTTCCTGCTTATTCTTTTGAAAATGGCAGTGACTAATGATTCAAAAAATTTGTTCATATTGTAGATAAAATGCAAGGATCTATAATGCAACGTCGATTTAGCAATCAACACAAACAAGCTCGAATGTGCATTTGAAATTTTACAAATAGATCAAATTGTGTGTTGAAAATCTATTGTTGAAAAAGTAGTAAATATACAAATATCTAAATTTCTATGTGTAATTATTTGTTTTCAAAAAGAAGAGATTCAAGGTATATCTTTTATATTTTTTGGTTATTTTTGCACAAAATTTAGTATCTTTATTTAAAAGTTCGTGATACTTAAAGTATTATGGTGTTATCTGACATTACCTGTAATTTAAGTTATTCTATGACTGCCCTACGTAACTTCCATACCCTTGTGATCATTCAGTCTTTGCAAGATCTTTTTTAATACCCATTAAATGTTGCCAGTAACCCTGTAATATATTGTTTGCGAGTTTTCTTTCCGTGGCAACGCAATTACGCTTTTTGTTTGCTGTACTTTCTATCAGCTGCATTAATAATATGCATGTATCCACCAGTATCTGGTTTTACAATTGCAGAAAAAGCAAGATACTGAATGTACGCATAAAAATGTTTTTTTTTACAATTGCGGTAAATTTATTGATTATTTAATTGTAATCATTTATTGTGAGTTTTATTGCGGACGCTGAAGATCTTGTCTCTCTTAGACTTATTTACTTGGAATAATTGTTTGTTATGTCTTAAAATATATCACATGCGTTTTTAAATTTGTACATCACCCCTCGGATCTCTCTTGTCTAAATTTCAGGTTTAAAGTACTGCAGATTTTTGTTTTTATATCTTCAATAGCGCCAATCTTTGCTACGGTTTTTTGCAAGATTCGACAAATATCTTAGCGTTTATATTGCTTATTTTCTAAATAGCCATGATTTTAAGCTTAAGATCACTTTTAAAATTTCTTTCTGGTTTTTTTGGCATTATTTTATTCTTTAAAGTAGCAAAGAACAATATTTTAAATTACTATTCGAAATTCAATTCAAACTTATTTACGTATTAAATAACTGCATTTACATAGTCAAAATATAGATTTTTTGTTTTGTCTAGAAATATGTACATGTATTGAAACAGATTTGCGCAAATGCAAAGTTTATGTGCAAAAAATATTCATAAGTTTTTGTTTTTAGTGCAGAAACGTACAACTCATGTAAAATACAACTCACGGTCTGTTTCCAAATATTCCGTTTGCTTCAATCTATACTTGTAACTGTTTTGTAGAAGTACCCCTGTTACAGGTACAGGAATGGTTAAAAAGTAAAACAAACATCGAAAATACATTTGGAACGGTGTGTTTTTATTGATAATTGAATTTAAAAAAATATTTTTTTTGTAATTTTGTACATTAAAACTATACATTTTCGCATTTGGTATCCATAAGCGGGCGTATAAACAGCTATATATATATACATAGCCAGCTTTTTTCGTATCTGAAACGCAAACCAACACGATTTGTATGTTGACCATTATAATATACGAAAACCATAGTATTATCAAATACTGTTTAAACTTTAGTTAATGCATTTTTTTGTGTTTTAAATGCGTATTGTGCTTAGTTTATGACAGAAAATCAGCGGTATAACGATGAGAAATACAATTAGACAATTTCATCAATAATCGTATAGTTTATGGTGCTAAAATTTGTAACACGCATAATTTCTTGCAAGAAGAACAAACATATCGTTAAAAGGTAAAATGGTTTTTCTAAAAAAGTACTAAAAAGATGAACTATACAAACATGAACTGTCAAAAATAAGTGTTATGCGTAAATCAAACGCCATTTGACTACCACCTTGTCTTTAATTTGTCTATGTTTGCATTTATTAAAAAAATACTTTATTCTAAAAAAACCACACTAGGTTGATTTATTAGATTTAAGAATAATGGTTTTGCAGTTTTTGTGTATATTGTTGTTCTTATTTAGACAATATGAGATCACAACAATTGTTCGACAAACATATATATTTTGTATGTACGTTTTGAATTGCAAGTGACTTTTGTAACAACAATTTAAAACAAGAGGTAAATAAGGCATACCCTTTTTTTATTTAATTTTTTTGTACAAAAATAAATGCATATAATCAAAATTAAAATAACAACTGTTTCGAACCCGAAGCATCTTTTAACAATTCAGGTCATAGTTCTCAGTCGTTTTGTGTGTTTTTGCTTTCTTTTAAGAATTTACTCTAAAATCATGTAAATAAATAATCAAAAATTTTTGCGAAAGTGCGAGCCGGGCTATAAACTATATTTTTGTAAGATAAACAAGCTCTTGTTAGGCTGTGTAATGCGGGCTTTATCTTTTACATAAGAAATAAAAAAAAGTTATGACGTAGGAATTAAGGTTCTAAAACGCTTGAAATTGCATATTAAATTAGGAGTGGCACTTGATGGATTTTTTTTGCTGTTTCTTGTATATGTTTTCAGTACTTGTTGTCTCGTAGTAACCAAGTTGTACACGTCAAAACTTACTTTTTCTCTTTTTTGTGATGATAAGCTTTGGATCTGGGTTTTGGTGCTATAAAGTATTTGCACGGTTAAAAAGAAAGTAATTCGATATTTTGATTTATTATGATATACAGGTACATTAGTTTTATCTCGAAGTTTTATTTCTACTAATTACACTAAAAAAACATGACATATGACTTTTTATCATACTTTAGGTTTTACTTTTATATATTATAAGTTATTATTGCAAAAGAAATTGTGTCTACCAGTTCTATTATGAAAAAAATTAAATTCACAATAAAACAAAAAAATGACTTTTATTCGTGGGTAAATGTTAAAAAAAAGCTACACTATTGAAGAAACTTATTATTTTAGAATGCCTCTTGTGTAATTTGTATCATTCTGAAATGCCTTACTGTTTTTGTAACAAAAAAGTATGTAAAATATATTATTATTAGTTTTAACACATTTTTGTACATAAAAATATGATTAAACCCTTTTTTTTAGATAAACAGAATCTTTTATTACAAAAACGACTGCTTACACACAAAAAAAAGAGCTAGGCATTAATCTTTTGTAGTGGTAAAGTCGTACTGCCATTAATTGTGATTTCATTGTAAACCTGATTCTAGACAAAAATTGTGCGAGTTACTACAATACTAAGTGCTGTTACTGGCACGCAGCTAATGACGAATCATACGTTTGGTAAACCCGAAAGCAATTCTCTAGTACGGGATTTAGTTGAAAATCAAGCTGTGCATATTTTTACACAAGCCTAACCTAAGAAAGAACAAGATAGACATGTTTACGCTGCTATTAATAGAAATACACTTTTGGCTTGTGCTTTAGTTTAAAAAGCAATTTTACATTATTTTTAATCAGTGATACCAAAAAAAACTCATTCAGACAGTTTACTATAATACTGGTTTAGATAGAAGACAAAAGGTTTTTGATTTGTAAATAAAGATAACTAGTTGTATGGCGTGTAATGGTCATGTGGAAGTTAGCATATGTGTCAGAAGTTGTGTCGTTATGTATCTTCCTATAGTAATTTTACTAAGTAATAACAAAAAATAATGTATTTTATTGTTAAAACATGCTAAAACACACTGTAAAAACAAGCGCAAGATTCCGGCTGTATACAATAACAAAATTTTTTATGGAAGGGTTTATGTAAAGAGGCATTGAATGAACGCAAAAAAGACCGACACGCAACCAAAAGTTTTTTTAACATGTTTGCACGCATTATCTAGCGTCATGGTCAATTTGCCTAAGATAAAACAGGTAAAGTCATAAAGTTAATAAAAAAAACAGGTTTTTTACAAATGAGGGTTTTTGTATAATCGGGGTATATAGTAGGTAATATATAGCTGATATGCACATACAAGACATTAAAACAGTGTGCAGCTTGAGATACATTATGTCCTCACGAACTTGAAAACACTTTGCTGGCGGCAAAGCATAGATTAAACAGACTATAACAGGTTTTTTTTTTGTTTTGCAAACCATTCTTGCTGGAGTTTTTGCGTCTGTTCAAAAAAATGATTTTTTTGTTTTGATGTATATGTTCAAGAGGTCTAAATATATAAATTTGATACCTCACAATGATGCATCAAAGGTTAAACACATAAACATGATAGAAATCTACCTACGGTAAAGTGAAATACAAATCATACAAAAAATGCCTTGTATTGTTTTCTAAAAAGTTCCTAGTTGCCTTTTGCTTAAGGGATATCAAAAAATTATAAAAGCAGATATGAAACGTACCCTAAATTACAAATTTGTTTTTTTTTAAAATTCTAGTAATACACAAAAGTGTTTATATAACATATGTAAGCATTGCCAATGACTCTGCCGGATATTATCATGTACATCAGAGTTTCCCGAACTTTTTTCCAGTCGACCCAAAAAATTTGAAAAAATATGTCGCGAACCAATTT
>JAQFYM010007466.1:0-10350 GCA_034694785.1 Agrenia bidenticulata
AATGATCGTGATCAATTGCAAATGGTCGAGATTGAATGCAATCAAGTCGAGATTGGTTGCAAACATGTCGAGATTGAACGATAAACCCTATATAATATATATAACTTAATTAGTTGGCTCCGCCACTTACCAAGTTTATATATATCAAATAATTATTTGCTATATTTTTCTTTTTTTTACGTTTTAGCCGATACAATGTACAACAAAAATTTTTATATTTTAATATTTTAACGCATTTAAAGCAAAAATTGCTAAAAAACAAAAACATTGTCTGCTTTTAGTTATTTCAATATAGTTTAATATTGTCATTTATTAAATAAAAGAAATAATTTATGTTTAATAAAATACAATTCAATTAATTTGTCGAGATTGGTTGCAATCTTGTCGAGGTTGAATGCAAATGGTCGACTTTGTATGCAACACTGACGAGTTTGGTTGCAAAACTGACGAGTTTGGTTGCGTCGCGTCGAAGTTGATTGCAACACCGACGAGATCGATTGCACTACGTCGAAATTGGTTGCAACCATGTCGAGTATGTTTGCAAACGGTCGACGTTGATTGCTTTACGTCGACTTTGAATGCAAACATGTCGTAAATGGTTGCAACTCCGACGAGTATGATAGGGAACCCTATATATACATAAAAAAAAGAACTTTAATAATACTTTCGAATACAAGGAGGTATTCGATATTGTCTAAAGAATATCATTCATACAATAAAATGAACTCTTACATTCATAAATAGGGAAAATCATAAATGCATCTTTTTGATGCATTTTGTTGCAGTTATTTGTTAAGAAGTTGCAAAAATGTGTACTTATAAAAAACAGGCAAAAATATAAAAAAATACTAGCCTATAGGTATTAAATGAATGTCAATTTTGCCTATTTCTCTTCCGTAATTATAGTAACAACTAAAGCACTTAAAGATGTTTTTAGATGCAAAATTTCGATATTTGAACAGAAGCTTATTTAGCACCAAAAAACTGCGTTCCACCGCTACAGAAGTGGGTGGACACTTTGACAAAAAAGCTTTTTATGGGTGAAATAAACTCATTTGGATGTTTTTTGGCATACATGTTTGCCTTTTACCTGCCTGTGCGCGTTTTTACAATATATGGGGAATAAAAATAAATGCAACAAAAAGATGTAGTAAAAGAAGAAAAAAGTGTTATTATAAAAAAAATAAGTGCATTGAAAAGTAAAAAGTTGCATTTGAATGGCCCTATTCATAACAAAAAATTAGTACTTTTATTGGCATACAATATATTCATTTTAGTCATTCTTAACATTACGTCAGTATTTAAATGTGTTTGTCAAATAACAAAGTTTTTTATTTTGTTTATACGAATTGAATATCCATATTTTCAACTATCCTAAATAGATTACAATTGTCTTACTTACATTCAGAATTATCATCTGTATCTTTAAATTGTATTAAACCAATACATTATCCCGTGGCCGCTCGATTCGCCGAAAACCCAATTCGCCGAAAACCCAATTCGCCTAAAACCCAATTCGCCTAAAATCAAACAAAAAAATACACAAGTCGAAGACAATAGAAGTCACTTATAAAATAAGATATACAACAAAAATGTTAGAAACTAATTATTGTTGTTTTCTAAATAAGAAAAATCAGAAGTATTTTACTCATAAGAACACAAATATATATTTTATACAATTTAAGGGCAACAATACCCATTTATGTATAAAAAAATATAAATTAGCCAAAAAAATTTATCAAAGCAAATCTAAATAAAAAGATGTAAATATATAGCTTTTTTCCTATCTAAAAACTTCCCTACATACGATTTACTTTCTCAGCATAATACGTTCTTCAAATCTGAAGAACGAGTACCAAAAAACAACCATAAAAAGGATAATAATTAAAAATAATAAAAAATAAGAATTCTTCACTTTTTGCATACATATACCAATATTACCACATCCTAAATCGGTTTCCAGACCGAAACTTTACCCAATAACATGACACCTATTTTATAAAAGTTCTAATTGCAAAATCAGCTACATTTCTGTCAAATTAGAGTTGACTTACCTTAGATTAAACACAATATTGATGGAAAGTGAAGTGTTTGGACGCAGATCTAGGTCAGCAGGCATATTCAAAATCTTAAAAAATCTTTTATATATAGAATATGTATATTTTGTTGATAAATTGCATTTTTTATGCACACTATTTAAAGATAATTTTTATTTTTTCTAGTCACTTCAATTTTCTTGTATTGCGATAAGAAAATTAATAAGGCGTGGTTAAGCGAATACTGTATGACATATATCATGTCACCAATATTTCTTTTTATTCTTCTTATTTACTTAATTTAAATGCACACTTCTGTGGTATTTGAACATAATAAAAAATGCTTATTTTGCTCTTATAACTTTGTAAAAGTGCTATAGATGCACTTCATAGTAAAAGCGTGAGTATTTTTGCAACTAAACCTTATACAAAGCACTTTCGTTTCCGAATAGATTTTTATTATAATCTTCAAATCAAAAGTATGTCACTTAGGTCTTATAATTTAGATCACTTTTTTAATCAAAATAATTAAAGTTTTAGGCGAATTGGGTTTTAGGCGATCTGGAGCGCCACCACATTATCCACCTTTATTGACACATTTTTTTCCATTGATCAAAGTGTCATACCTACTTGACATTCCATGTTTGAAATATTTGAGTGTCAAGCGTACTAGACACTTTAATAAATTGCATTTTTCTAGTGTCAAGTATACTTGACACAATAAAAAAAATGGTTATTATAGTGTCTTGTATACTTTACAAAACCAGAAAAGGGGGTTATTTAAGGGCGTGTACAAAATTCCTTAAGGTAAGTATTTTTTCAAAAATAAATAAAAGATGCCATTAAACAGCGAAAATTACATTTAAAAATTTAACAATGTATTCTTACTAACAAGTAAACAATATTCTGAATTTTAATGCAGTTAATTTGCACCTCTTATTCCTGATTTATACTTTCATTGAAATCCTAAGGGTAATTGAAAACTCTAAGGGTATTTTTTCTTGTACGAAATGTCTTCAGGAAAAATACATATGTATGTAGACAATTATCCGAAGTCTTTACATTGGGTAATACCAGAAAGGAAATATTGTACCCTAATTGTTTATCTAAAAATTTCCTTAATGAATGTCCTTACCCGCCTTAAGTGTCAAGTATACCTGAAATTCACTGTGAATGGGTTACAGACAGTAGAAAAAATATGTTAAATAATTTTAATAAAATGCGTATGGAAACCTCTGATATTCAAAAATCCTGATATTCAGGCTTTCTTATTTTAGGATTTTATAGTAAAAATTCCTCAAAATCCTAAAATACGAATTTCCTATTTTAGGAAAAAATTAAAATTACCAGAAATCCTATTTTTGGCTTTAAATACTGCACAAAGACTTCAAATCATATATGCAGGATATTTTTTCCATATAAAAGAAAAAAATGAACAAAGTAATGCATATTTTTAAACAGAACGTAAGGGTTGCCATATATGGGGCTAAAAAATTTACTAATAATTGACTATATGCATAAGTAATATTTCTTTCGCGAGTGTAAGTAAATTCCTAGGGTATATTGATATGATATTTTTATAGCATAATTAGACCTAGGGCACTTTAAAAACGCAATAAATACAAAAAACTAATATCAATTCATGAAACTTAAAAAAATGGTTTTTTTATATACTTGGCATATATATGTAATTAAGATTTTGGGATAGGGGTGTGAAAAACTTGTTTCATTATTCAATTATGTCAGGAAAACATTAAATCTTTTAATTTTATTTTATTTAACAAAAAATTTTATGTGCTCTAGTATTAAATCTATATAAATTACGTTAAGTTAGCGTGCATAGGTTAGAAACAGCCAAACGATTACTTGTCTTTTGGCATTATGTATTCGCATCAGCTACAATGCATATATCTTTTATAAAATGCATTCAATCCTTATCCTTGTTGTAATATATATAGTGGGGTTTTTTGTTCGAAGACTTATAGTTGATCTAGATCTGTTGCCGATTTACAGGTCAAAAGATGGTTTACTGGTGCAGTTAATGAGCAAACATGACAAAAGAGAAACTTGGATAATATAGTACAGTTTATGTTTTTTTTATAATAAATTATATTTTTTCTTAGCATAATTGTAAATAAAATCTTAGAAATCCTGACAAAAGAACCAAAAATTGTTTTTTTTTTTGCTCTAAAAAGTGTCATTTAGGATTATTGGGATTTAATCCTAAAATAAGAAAGCCTGTTTATGTGTAATATTTTATACCAGCGGGTAAGGACAAGTGCCCGCGGGTAAATTTAGATGTGAGATATTTTAAACGTGTAAATTAAAAAGTTCTCCACGGGTATTTGTTACACTTCATAAACCCGCTGGTATTTATTTACCAAAGGGTATCAAGATTTTTTTTTTCTCTTTTCTATATATAAAAAGTAAAATTAAAAATGAAACAGATAAATAATTTCTAGCAGTAAAATTTAAATACAAATCAATTTATTTTCAATGGGGTTCTACAAATAAAGATACAAGAACCCGAGATTTTTTAAAAAAAAGATATAGGTAAAATCATCTTATACCCGTGGGTTTCCAATCTACTCGTGGCAATAGAAAAGTCATAGTACCCGCAGGTTAGAACAGTGGTTATACCCGCGGGTAAACGGCAGGGTCTCCGAATATGGTATGGCCATATTATAGAACATAAATATTTTTTTTTCATCCATATTGGCCATATATGGCTTACATATTTGACATTTAAATAGTAAAAATGCTCAAAAACACTCATATTTTGCAAAAAAAAAAGAAAATAATTATTTTATAGTATCGAAGGTTTTCTAAATTTCTAATATGCTGCCACCGGCATATAAAATATATAATTAAACATGATAAAAGCGACTAATTTTCATACCGCAAGCATGAGTTTATGTTACTATTTGTAAACCATAAAGACATACTTGTTGTAAACAGTGTTTAAAAAGCAAAAAATTTTAATAAGCATATATAAACTTAACTAAAAAGAATGCACAATATTTTTTTTTTCATTTTATAAACTCGATGTATCTTATAAATTTATTTGTTTTTTTGCTTTTATTTTAGTGCAAGTCAGCATCTTACGTTTTTTGGTCTAAATTTTAAAATAAAAAATGAGTTATTGTATTTGCATATATATCAAATTTTTTGACATTTAAACATGTTTTTAGTATAATAAAACATATTTTATTACATAAATAAAAAAAGGGGCATTTTATATATTTTAAAACTACGTTTAGACTAATAATGCACTGGATATTTTTAAAAGTATTTTTTTATAGATTATATGTGTTTTTTAAGCATGCAATATTTAAAGCTAAATCTTATTGCATATATGTTATTGCAAAAAAAAATCCAATAAATGTTTATATAAATTACATAAAAGCAACAATTTTTAAACAAAGTGCATGTCAATTTATATATTATCACGTTAAAGCACAGAAATACTCCAAGGAAAGTATTAGTATGATTATAAACTACATAAGTGTGCATTTATGCTTTTGTGAAAGATTAATAAGTAATATACAATTATCTGGAGGTATAACTAATGCTTATTAGGATCTATTGTTGTCTGCAGTTATCTTCTTACAGTTATAATTTTTTATAAAGTTTTTTGCGCAACGTAACATATAGGGATGTCGACTTGCATAAAAAAAATAAAAGAATGTAGCATATGTAAAATTTCAATATCATATAGGAAATCAAGAAGCGGAACTATTTTAATGGAAAATTACATGTAAAACAATTCTTTGGTATATTTTGAACTATAAGTTTGCCAAAAGATCCGCTACAAATATATTTATTATACAAAAACTAATGATACAAAAAAAACCTGTTACAAATATAATACCTTTGTAAAAATACATCTTTATATATGACAAAAGTTTATATATATTAGTATAACATTTTTTGTTTGAGCGCTTGTCGATTTAAACTGGTGTAATTTTTAATAAGGTTTGTTTGTTGCATGTTTTATATACTTTGAATACATAAATTTGACTATCAACGTAAGTTTAATTGAACTCATACGTTTAGAATGAATGTTTTTCATTTTGAAAAAGATAAAAAATATATGGCATCATTATGGTACAAAAATTACCCTATATATTGGATGATTATATATGGATATGTCCATTATTGTTCCGGAGACGCTATTAAATGGGGTTTACCCGCAGGAAAAATAATACAGGCCTAATATCGTCAAATTAAAAAAAATACGTATCATATGGATGTGGAATTCATTCTACCCTAATAAATAGTCGATTTAAGTCTTAAGGCTCAATATAATTGGTAATATTGCGACCAAATTTCCAATATAAATAAGGGTATAAAAAATCAAAATTGTCGTCGATGCGTTTCTTTATGGCCCCTTGTATAGAACCCATGAATCTGAAATATGTCATATATATATCGATAAACGAAGCAAGTTGACAATAAAACTGATCTTATTCTAAACCCCATATAAAAAATTATATGATAAAAACGGCGGACCATAAATGCAATTAAATCTTCAAGATTCTGCATTTAATTTTTAAGAAATAGTCTTATACTAATGAACCCTTATACGGGTTTGGATATTATAAACTCAGAACAAAAATGATCAAAAAAAAATTGCGTAACTTAGGGCATGTTCAGAATTTTTCACTATAGTGATTTTCCAAAAAGTGTGTTTTTCTTGTATGTCGTTTTTTTATCACTATAGGGACAACTTACAAGATTTTCGATACAGTGACTCTCTGTAGTGAAAAAAAAATTCACTATAGTGAAGAAAATTCAAAAAAAATTACAACAAAATAAAATCACTATAGTGAAACTCTCTATAGTGAAAAAAAATTTAATAAACACAAAAGAAATTTCACTATAGTTAAATTTCACTATAGTTAAATTTCACTATTGTGAATGTGGGGGTACTTATTCAGGGCAGTTTTTTACTATAGTGAAAGTTCCATACATGCCCTTAATCATTGACATAAATAATTGCCTTATTTAAAAAATGATAAATACTTACAAAAAAATCCAAAAAATAAATAACCGTACAATACTGAAAGACAACTTAAAACAGTCAAAATTTTAACGACAGTAAACAGCCTATGATAATCCTCATATGTGTTTTTGTGAAGAAAACTAGAAACAGTGAAATTTAAAAAATTTACTATCTGTATAGTTAGACTTCTTAAGCAGGCACCTTTAACAAAATTACAAATAACACGTTGATTGGTAATTCTCTATACGGTAGCCCCTATAGTGTTTTTGATACCCTCTTAAATTAGGGCATGTAATTATAAAAAAGCTTTAATAAGGTGTAGACTCATAAAAAGTAGTTTACTAAATGAAGAGTCCGATTTAAATTTAAAATACGAGTATTAATTACATTTTTAACGGGCAACCATATGGTTTATATAATAGCAAAATTTATTTGTTTCGGTTGTATATGCATAATAAATGTAACTTAACAAATATCGGTTTTTTAATATGCTTTTACTATATTATTTCTGATGTATGCAATACCCCTTTATAAATTGCTTTAAAACTGAATTCGCTACATTAAATTATTTTTTCTATACGATGCTTTTCCCTGATTTATAGGGTAGTCAAACCAGGGGTGGCAATAGATTGATGTTATATAATTGACATGAATAAATCAATTATTTAAATTAATTGGAAATAATTAAATTAATTTAAATTAATTGCAATAAATGTTTTTCATTGCAAACTTTGGTTTTTTTTTAATATACATATTTATTAATTTGATTTATTTTATTATTTCATCCACTGTTTCTTCGCCCCAATATAGTGCATTTTTATAAAAGATAATTTCCTCCAAAGAATTATTGCACATACTCTTTCTCGTATCAGTACTGATTCTATCTACTAAACTAAACAGGCTTTCTACAATATTTGAAGTAGGCGGAATGAATGCGAGATTAATATATCCAGGTATTAGCTGTTTTTTGCTTTCCGATAAATAAAAAATGTTTTACTAGAATTTGATATTGTAAATTGTATATTGTCAGTTTTATACTCACATTTTACTAGCTTTTTTTTCATGCAATGATAATTCATCCCCTTTATCCATTAAAATTTTGATTATTGCGGAGTCAAAAGTTGAATCGTGTACTATCGGTGCATCTAGGGAATAATATCTGTTCATGTCTGGATTAGATTCTATAACATTATCAAAGCAGCTTCGGGCATCAAGCAAATTTAAATTGGATTTTGGAAGACAGATAGACAACTCATGCAGATTCAATAAATCCTAAAAAACAGAATTGTGGCGCAGAATTTGAATTGATGTTTGTATATGGGGTGAAACGTCAGGATCTTCTGAATCAATAAAATGGCTTATTTCAAAAAATCGTTTTGATATAAAATAAGTAATTGACGCCCCTGTCTTGTTATTATATACTGGTTTTCAATCAGTTGCTTGTTTCAATTTGCACACTTTAATGGGTTGCTAAGCTTGATCATCATTTATTCAATTTTTCTATTTCAGTTTTATTCTTTATGATTAGTTCAACAGCTAAATTTAGCTGTTGGCGCGCGCACCCTACCAGATCAACATCTTAAATGTTTTCCAATGCTGTTTTTGTATTGCAGTTATCTTCCTCTAAACATATAACATTTTCTATTAAGTTATTTTATGTAGTAAGTAGTAAAGTTATGTTATTACCATAATTGGCGGCTGTTCAATTCGTCTTATATCTAAATGTCGGTTGCCTTGTAAAATATTATTTATTTGATGTTTTTTTTTTGCAAATATGGAATTTACAGCAACAAAATGAGTGTTGTTTCTGTCCAAGCATTGCACAAATACAAAATAAATCTGGAATTATATTTCTATCCATCTCCACAACGCAAATATATAAATCCAAAATTGCTTGCTTTAAACAAACGGCACTTACTGGTTTTAATAACGTGTACTGCAGTTCGATATGATTCATAACAATACTTATAGGCCTACAATCAAACGGATTTTTCAATCCATCTGTACATATACAGTTTTTTTGGGCGCAAAGGGTTTACAAAAGTGTTGTGTTTACCTTGATCACGATTTGGATAGGCGCTTCTAAGACGATTCCGTAAATTGTTATATCCGGAATTGTATTTTTGGCGGATAAATGTCTCATTGTTCCTACATAGTATGCACTTCCATTTTTCATTTTTTTCTCATCTGTTGGATTGTTTAAAAGTTTCTTTCTCTCTTCTAAACTAATTTTATTAATTGTCATTTTGAGGGCTGAAAAAAATGTAGAATACAGATTCTTTTAAAAAGACATCTAGTATGCGCAAAACAATGTAAAATGCAACATTATGGGTACTTCAACAGTAAAAAAGACATAATAAAGATAAATCCATAATATTAGGGCAAAACATGTCAAATAAATAAAAAAAGTACAGCTTTTTCATGTTATTTTTAACATATACGCTGTATAACGAAACTTAAAGCTTTTCATATGACAATTTTTTAAAAGACGAAAAAAATAAATATAGTGCAATTATTTTCAATTAATTCCCGGTAATTGCAATTCTTGAATATTTGCAAAAAACAAACAATCAATAGTTGCAAGTAATTAATTGCCAATGATTGCAATTAAAATTATTTAGTTCCTACCCCTGATCCAATAACCTTAGTGTTACCCAAAAACACATTTGTTTTTTTACATAATAGCTAACCTGGCTTAAAAAATACTTTTTTTTTTATTTTTTTAAAATAGTTGTATATAAAAATTCCATTTTTAGTTTTAACCAAGTACTACGTTAGGCATTTTTATTCGCAGACATTATAGGAGTAAGGGTATCAATTTAAAATGCAAAATAATTCTGTATTTCAAAAAAAGTCTTTATTATACGATTTTGTCTGCAACTATATTTTTTTTAAACAGTTGGTCCGCCATAATGGTAAAAAAAAGATAATAAGCAATGGTCAAAAAATAAAAAATAAAAATAAAAGGTGTTAAGCGTTTTTATACATTTTTTTTGTAAAAGTTATTTACACGTTTTTATATTTAAAAAACTGGTTAATATATTTCAGCTATAAATGTTCAAATCTTCGAATCATTGTGCCATCAAAAATTAGGGCTACGCCGGACCGGAATACCGGGTCCGAATGCACTTTTTCCGGTCCGGCTCATTTATGCATATCGGGTCCGGCCGGACCGGAAAAGCCGGAAAAAGCCGGAAATTCCGGTTTCCGGGTTTTTTTTGTTAATAAAACATTGTCAGGTAAATTGCATTAATGAAGAAATAACTAAAATCATATAAAACTAAAAAAAATATTTTGGAATTTTCATAT
>JAQFYM010007467.1:0-10349 GCA_034694785.1 Agrenia bidenticulata
AAATATGCAAAAAGATGTTAAGTAAATTGTAGATCAAAATAGTCATATATTGTATGGGTATTTTAAAAGTATATATTTTATGGCGCTGAAAGCACTTGTCGTCGTCTAGATGTTGTTTTTTGGTAAAATTTACTTGCTATATGGCTGTTTTTTTACTAATTGAACCGCATATATATAAAAAAAATAATTGTGATTTTTTTGGTAATTTAGTCATAGGTATTTTATATTAAACATGAATACCTCCTAAGATTAAATAAAATATTTAACTCGGTTGACCCCTACTTGTAGCCTACGAAATAGACCATAGCTAGGTTTTACATTTGTATAAAAAAATGATTATAGTTGCTTTTTTTAGTTACTTAGTTGTCAGTAAGATTTGCATGTTTGTGTTAGGTTTGTACCACATTCGTAACAAAGTAAAATTTTAGGCTATTTATAGTCAGTTACTGATTCAGACGTTTTAAATACCAAATAACGCAGCAAAGGCCCATTTATGTTGAAAAAACATTTTTAACACAAAAATTACTAGTAAAGCCGTAAAGAGCACCATTATTGTATATAAGATACCTTTAAAGAGATGTAGGTAATACGCGGTGCGTAAATAATCTGCAATATTTTGGCAATACTTTTTAGTTTAAATCAAATCATGTTTATAAATTATTTATGACCATTGCGTTTTTACTCGTAAAATCCTATCCCTAACGTGTATTTTAAAAAATAAAAAATACATTTTACACTAATTAAATCGAAGTGTATGTGATTTTGTTGATTTTTCAAATTTTACGCCTATGTTATAAGCTCTAAAATTATACAGAAAAAAACAAAAGTTAAAGCGAAATAAGACAAAAACGCATATAACACGTATGAACACATAAACCCACAGTAAATACATTGCGTATGTACTTCGCTCTTTTTTTTTTGGTTTTAATAATATGTCGTTTTATCGACATTTTTATAACAATGAAACGTTTTTACTAATGTAGTAAACCCTACACCCAACAAAAAACTGTCCAAAAAAAAGTAAGTTTTTTATTTACATCGAGTTTTTAAAAATGTGACAAAATTGACAAAAAACGCGCAATTTTTTTTCCTTTTCTACTTACATAAAATCTAATATAAAAATAAAATTTTGTCTGTTTTCTTTGGCTAAATGCACATATTGCATATATAACATATTTAAAACTATTTTTTTGCTTGTTTATTGCTTTTACTCGCAAAGAAATACACGCAATGATTTTATTTCTGTGTTTTTTAACACTTTTTAGCTGCCAAATCGCTATTCGAGTTACATTATTTACTAGTTACCCCGTATTTCTACGTACTCATAGTATAGAAAAGGCAATATAGACACGCCTGAACATCTTTTTGCAAACAAATAGATACCTTACAAAAATGTCTGCCTAAGGAATCATATAAAAATCCATACAAAGTAAATCCGGACACACTGGTTGTTCAAGGATAAAACGCCAACTTACTGGCAAATCCTCGTTTTACACGTAAAAAAAACTAGACTGGTTTGCTCATATGTTGAATAATATCATTTTAAGAACTTATTGTTAAAACTTTAACAGAGATACTCTACATAGTAGACTTAATAAAACTAAAAAAAAAATGTTGGGTCAAAAGTAAATAACACATACAACGCATAAGTTACTTAACAGATGTAATGTTTGTGTTTATTGCATTACGTACTACTTCTATTTTTCCTAAGCCAAAAAAAAAAAGAAACCGGATAAGACATGTGTACTTTACGAACTAAGTTACTGTAAGTATGCGCCTGCGGCTGGGCATCGTTTTGTATTTAAGATTGACACCGTAAAGTAAATAAGGCAAGTTCGACGGATTAATATAAAAAAGCCTACGATTTTTAATAAGCTTGCTGACATGTTACACAAATTTTATTTTCCTAGGCGAACATCTTTCCCTTGATGAGAAATTATGCGAATTTAAATGAAGACGATAAACAGAAAGATATCGTACAAGCCAAAAACATCTACATACTCATTTATTTTTATTTACCAATGTTGAAACGACACATGTTTAAAATTGCAGGTAGCTGGTGCAAGCAGTCGATTCTGCGGATAATGGCAGATGCGGTCAAAAATATAATGGGAAACATAGGATTAGACACATGGACAATTTTTTAGCTCGGTTGGCTTTTTGTGTATATTATTAAGTCGAGTAATTCAAAAGAAATGTAAAATTAAAAAATGAGAACCAGCTTATTTGTTTGCGCAATTTGATACACAAGTTAGCCTAAATATTTTTATCTATATTTCTTATTTTAACAATATATATGTCTATTTTTATAATGACAATACGGCTGTGTCATTTATCAGCACTGTATATAGAGATATATTAAACACCAAAAAAACCCAGGGGTGAAAAAAGACCCAAAGTCAAAGCGTGTTATTTTAAAATACTAACAAAACAAATTTCAAACAATTGTGTGTGGAAAAAATAATGAACGGCGTCGACCACTGTAATCAGAGTATCAATTAAATGGATTTGAAGCAATTATCTAACAAATTGGCGTAAAGTTTTTTTTTTTTTTTGCTAGACTTACAACTATCTTTAATATTGCATACATGATGTACTCAGGGGTACAATCCCATTTTGTTTTTCTGGGAGGGTTGGACGAAGAAAAACCTGAAATTTGTGAAATGGGGTAGTCTGTATTTTGTATGTAAAAAAAAAAATTACATACATATTTTGTGGCCGTGTATGTATATGCTTTTCTATTCAACCATAAATTAAGAGTTATAAGTTGCAGCCTGTATATCCAAAACTAAACGCAAAAAAATCTGCAGTTTAAACGCAAAAAATTGCAGACTAAAAAGTTCGATTTTTTTTTAAATCGTTTTTGGTAAGCGTTTGACTATGTATATGTTACTCTGCCTTGTAAAGATAATATTTTACAAATTTTTTAGTCTTACAAAGTTTTTTTCTGAGATAGTATCGCATAGTTGTTTTAATACCATATTTATTGCATTGATGCTGCATTTTATAGACGTTGTCGACAACAAAAAAAAAGTAAAAAAAAATTAAATTAACGGTTTTTGTAATATTCAATAATGATTGTGCTGCCCTATTTTTACAAAAAGCGTACAGAAAAAAAGCGTATGTCTCCAGTTCGATTTTCGCCTATGGAGACAGCATAGCAACGGAGTTAAGTTTCGACTTGCGGCTAGTATCACGACGTTGTCTACAATCTTGGGCGTGGCATCAGCGTCGCAGGTATTTCCCTATTGCGCACGCAAAAATATTTTTTAATAGTTAATGGTTTGCGCTGCCATGATAACCCAAAAGCAAAACTAGCGTATCATAAGATATAGATGCAGGTATATGCATCGTGTTACACACAATTGTAACAGCCTTTTAGGATATCTAGTACGAAAAGCAGTAGTGAAATAAATTTTTATATGCAAAACAACGAATGAATCCCACATCCAAAAATAACAATACTTTTTTTGCGTAAAACAAAAACTTAAACGAACCCGAAAACAGTCATGCTATAGGTAAACTATCCGTGTGTGCTTTGTTGTTAAACTAAAAGCCATACAGAACTTATCTAATTTTTTATAGACCGAGATATCAAGCAACAAATGCTAAAAATGATATTGGAGTGGAATCTTCTTTTTACTTAATCAGATATATGCAGACCCCCTTTTGAACTCCTATCTTGTAGTACAATGCAAAAATTCGTACTATACCATAGAAAACTAGACACAATCAGTCATACAAAAATCTGAAATGTTGACCCTATCTAAGCATCGCGTGCAGTGTAGACTTGTTTGCGTCGTTTGAGTGTATAAAGACGCCGTCAATGACGGCGCCAAGTGTATATGCCACGACGTAAATTTTAAGCCTTTTTGTTAAGGTAACATATAAACATAACGTAACGATATGGTTTTTGTAGAAATACAACAACGCAATAAATTTAACGACTGTATTTGTATTACTTTTTTTGGGTTTTCTACCTACCAGAACCATCACCTACCCCAAACCAAACAAACTGTAAAAAATATTTCGTATTCTATAGACGCTTTCTAGCTTTCTAAACATTCATGGTCGTATTGTATTGTGTCAATTTTTTGTGTTTGCATTTTTAGCATTTTTCATATTGAGTTTATCTTTTGAGGTTATATAGTTTTTGTAGGCGAGTATTAAAGTCGACCCTATGGCACTAGAGGGATCAGAGCAATAACCGATAAGACGATATGTCGCCGTAGGCAGCCACGACGACTTCTTTTTACGGCTTGTTTAGACCCTGTAAGCTTGGTGTGCCTGTCTGCCGCTCAATGCCGTATGAAATAGCAGTCGCTACGACCTGTTTTCTTTATTAGTTGTCGGCCATATTTTAAGTTTCATACCATCTAAAGTTTTACTAATTCGGTTTAGATGTGACAGCACTTAAGTTGTAATTTTAAGATATTACGGGTTTTGGTAGTTTTCTAAGACTTTAAAAGTTTACATTAAGTTTACGAATGTACATACAAGTTATTTTGTATACAAACAAATGAATGTAAAAAACTACACTAAATAGAATGATTAAATATTCTATGCTTTAAATGGCAAAACCTTCCCTCCACTTACAAAAAAGTCTATGAGGGGTTACAACCATGTTTTCCTTGAGATCGTATCCCTGGTTGTACAATCCACTGAATCTTTACAAACAAACACTTAAAATCAGAGTTGATACAGCGCACAAAAAAATAGCACCGCTCCGCACCATAAGCGGTGCAGGTTTGCAAATATTCGTTGGTGCGGGGCGCACTGCACGTAACCATTTATGTCGTATATAATCGACGCAAAAAACTTAAGATAAATAAAGGTATAATGAGATAAATTATAAATTATCTAAGATACAAAATATACAAGGAAACTATGTTGCGCTTATAAATCTGTAATTTTTTTTAAAAAATTTTTAACTTCTTAAAATTTTTGTGTTTCCTCCTTTTCGTCGTTATTGATTGAGCATTAATATACGGTACTAAGATAGCGTAATTTACATGTAAAAAAATTATTACATGCATGCAAGTTTACAGCAGTGAACTTACTGCATTTTCTTGTAAAAGAGAAATATGTGCGTAAAAAAATTATATAAATAATTTACGAAAGCTGACTAACTTTGTATAAAAATTGTGCATAAAGTAGTATTTTCAAGACCTTGTTACATTTTATACATAATTACTATTGTTTGCATATAATCCCCTAATAAACTGTAGATTCTGATACGCATAGCGTGTAAACGGTAAAAAAATTGTCATTTAGATTCCGCGATATACTACTGTTTCCAACTTGCTTGTTCGTATATACGTATTTGTTACCAATTGCGACTGACATATTTTTTCTATTTATTACTATGAAAATAGCTATAAATATATTTTTTATACAATTTTGCTTCTCAGTTACGTATTCTGCATTTTTCTTCCAACATATTTTAAATTAAAATTTATAACAGACTAGACACGAAGATTTGTGTACTTGAAGCTGTTTTTTTAGTCTTTTTTTTGCAATAATATATTAAAATATTTTAATAAAAAACCCTTATTTTTAAAAGCTTAAAAAGACAAAAAAAACAATTCTGTAACCGACGTAAACCGTGTTCATAGGTTAAACGCTAAATTTTTTATAGGTATATATGCGCGACTACAGGTCTTAGCTCATATATGAATATATCTTAATAAAAGAAAAAGGGTACCACAAACACAAATTACACACAATGAGTAATACCTACAAAAGGCACATATATAATATGTAAACAATCAAGGTTTTGCCGTACCATGTGCAACTTAGTAAAGACGTTTAGATAAAATTTTTGTTAAAAACAGATCAAAAGAAAGTAGACTCGATAAGCTGCTATCATATTGGTGACATGTATACACAAATCCGAAATAATGTATAAACTGCGTTTATAAAGTTACATTAGTATAGGAAAAACGGTTTTTTTTAAAAAAAATGGTGTATCTTTAACCGCCTGCAACACCTTACAAATAACTAATTTTGTGCCCTTATGGTCTTTGTAAGTACTTTTAACGATACTACTAAATGCGCCAGCATGCAAAATTTTTTTGCATTTTTTTAAATAGGGAAACTGCATTTTTTGCATTTTTTGCAATCCATGAATCCCATCTATATAACATTGAGGCCTTATGTGTCGTGCGTTTTGCAATGCAGAGAGAGTGCGTTGATTTGATTTCGGTGCAGGTGCGCTTTGGTGCGGTGCGATGACAACTCTGCTCAAAATCATTTTTAGAGTATTGGAGTATGAAAAATGGGATGCTTGTGGTCATATAAAATACTTTTTTCTGTGATATAGTTAAACGGTTATGTCCATATAAAAATTCCCTCGAGAGTAAATAAAGTTTTTAATGCCAAGTATATTGTTACTGGATGTAAGCTGCATTAGAGGTCTGCATTTGCCCTAAAAAACCTCTAAGGCCTAGACCGCAAGCGGGTTCGGGCGGGTAATAATAAATTTTACGTAACCTCGAGTTTTTTTTGCGCTATTTACCCGAAAAAAGGTTTTTTTTTGAAATGCGAAAAAAATATTTGTTTACTTAAAAAAACGTATTTTTTTTTATATTGAAAAAATAGAAAGTGGTGTTAAAACCTAAATTTTAAATCAAAAAAAAACGAAAAACAAAAGTTTTTGTGCTTAAATATACACTTAATGCAGATTGTAAATATTTTTTTTGCTATTGTATAACAGGCCGAGACTGAAGGCAAATATAACCGCAAAATACATCAAAAAACGTCTTTGCATCTGAAATTGTTTTTTAAAATTTTTATACATACGAAATCTAAAAAGTAAAAGCATTCTGGTACTTACGTTTAAAACACATTTTTGGCTAAAGTGTTCTTTTGTTTAAGGGCGCGAAAGACAAGCGCTTAAATGTAAATACTTTAAATTTGCAATTTCTTCTATGCAAACATTATATCGGCAAAATAATTTCAATATAATATCGCAGGTGTAACTCACAAATATAAATTGTATTTCATAAACATTTTCCTTGTATTAATTCCCGAATCGGGCCGTTTTAAGTGCGTGTTTTTGCAAATTGCAAACTTTATGTTGTCCATAAGTCGACATATACAAAGTTCATATTAATAATCCGACACGTTTGTAACTACAAAAAAAAATTACGTTCTATATTGTTTTGGTAAAGCTTTACTTTAAAATTACTACAAATAGTACCGAATGCGTTTTTATTCTAAGTAATATTTACTTTAAATATATTTTAGATAAAGTGTTATATACAACAAAAAAAAAAATCAAAAAAAAAAATTTATACAGTAAAATACATTTTCGATTTTTGTTTGATGCATGATAATATTGTACTGTATTTTTTTTCACCAAGCTGACATAGAAATTCGAAAAAATATATGAAACATTCTATTGCTAGCAGATCGATAAAAAAACGCAAAATACTTACACACATTATTTTAAAGCAGTAGAAAATATTTGTAATTGCTTCTTCACGAACAAATAATGTTTTATGTTGCATGCAAAAGTATTGGCTACAACCCTACGCTTTACCCATCTAAAAAAACTAGTTCATTACATTGTATGTATTGCAATTATGGTTTTTCATGCGTTGTTGTGTAAATTGTTTTACCGTCAAATATATATACGGTGTTCGATTTTGAGCCCTACTTGTATAGTTTAAATACGATGATTCATAGCCTGTTGCTTTTATACCATAATTACCGCTTTTTTTAAAAAAAAACCTTTTTTGTATATTATTTTATTAATCAAACCGCAACATTTTATACATAAAAACAACCAATACTGCATTTAACTAAATAGAATCATTTTAATTTGTGTTTTTGGTACAATCGTAGTATATTTTGATACTTTTTGTGTATAAAATTGGCTAAACGATCGATTAAAAGACATTTAAAAAATTTCAGTATGTCTGACTATGTGCGAACCGATTTTTGTCGACTAACTTGTCTTTGAAAATTGACAACCGGCCCGGGACATTCCGGGCTATTGCAGCCCTCTTATCCGCATTTACTTCAAGTGCTGAGTTGTAGAAATCACAGTGGTTAAAAGAGCATGAAGATAAAAGCTTAAAAGAATGCTTTTATTTATAGAAGATCTACAGATTCATGTCTGTATCTTGTTGCAGAAGCTTTTTAACATATAATAAAATTTCTGATATAGTAGCAATATAGATTTGAGTGGAAAGGCTCATCAGAAGATTTCATAATTAAAAATAAAACAAAACAATATAAATGATTTTTTTTTTCTCAGCATGAAAGTAGCAAATTAAAAACGTAGTTAGCATTAATACATGTATAATCAGTTACTCTTTTTGTCACATTCATAACTTTGTTTATTTAGATATGATGCATCAATGCTCTAATAAGCAATATACCAATATTCTTGCATATTTTACGACAAATAGGAGGCGCTATTTGTGAAAAAGTATATTTTTGTTTTTATGAGATATAAATATTGCCAAAAAGATGTTATACAAGTCTTTACTTTGTTTTAATGCTGTATACTTACTACTTATTTTGCATATATTTTAATTTACAACAAAAACAAAAACAAAAACACGTCTGGATATTTATATGCAGTCGCAAATTTTTAAACAATTTCTTTATGACCGCAAGCAAGTATTCCAGTTTGATATCCATCACATAATTGTATAGGATGACTAAAAAATCAATTCAATTTTCAAATTATATTTTTACGGGGGTACCAAAAAATAGCCAAAAAATAGAATCACGTTATTTTTTTGGGTGCCTTTCAAGTTTTAAAAATTAAAAAATCATTATTTGCATTTTTTTTTTTTTACGTATCATATGAGAAATGCAAAAAATACAAAAACTAAAAATGTTGTGCATGTAAAACATACAAAGAAGCAAATATTTTGTTGTTTCTAAACCGCATAAAATCGTTGTGTAATGTATTTACTACGCCTATTTACATGGACTACTGGTGCAACTCCACAACGTGACACTGGGTCTCGTTTTTACCGCTTTTAACATGTTTAAAAACATTGTTGATTACGAAAAATGCTAATATGATGTATGGCTAAACGTGCATATAAATAAAGGTTAATATAGTAGTCAAAAAATAACGTTGCGATAAAAAAATAAAAAAGAAAAGGGGTTTTAAGTCTTGCTACTCTAATGCTTTATTCTGGTATAGTTCTCGTGTATATGCTAGTTTAACGTTTTTTATAAATTTGTATGTAGCAACAAAACGAAAAATGTTTTAGTTTTGTTAAGCTACAGGCTAAAGTCACATAAAAAAACGCGTCGGCATAGCATTTAAACCCCTTTGCGTGAACAAGTAAAAAAATTTTGACTACGTCGCAAAACTACGACACGACATTGTAAAAAAATGAACAAAAAATTATTTTACGTTTACAGTCATAATTTTCGTTTTAGCGTTTTTAACATATACAATATTGCGTCAAAATCTTATATAGTGAAATTGAAACGAACGGTTGTTTTATTTTGGTTTTTGATCGTCCTTTGAGAAGGGCATATAACTCGTAACCAAACTCTGTAAATGAACTAATATTCGTGTATCGGTATAATAAAAAGCGTAAGCATTTTCAAAATCTGACATAGCAAATTGCCATCAATGTTCCATACAGTGGCGTAAACGGCATTTTGTACACTTTTCAAAAAACAAACCAATAGGCGTAAACAACACAAAAATGTTTTTTACCTTTGTATAAAAACAATCTAAAAAAAAGTAAAATACAAATTTTAGAAAAGTATGATTAACAGGGATTTTTAATACGAAAAAGAATCACCATTTTCTTTAGGCGTAAAGTTTTGAATAACAAAGGGGCATTTGCCCCCTCATGGTTACGCCAATTATTCATATTTTTAAAAAGTTAACAAAAAACAATTTTATCTAATTAACAAGGCTAAATATTGCGTAAACACAAAGGCCTTATAGATAAAATTTAGATCGAGGCTTAAGATGTATGCTTTTGCACCTGAAAAATCATAATTTTGTATTGAGTATATTCCGGTTGGGGTTTTTGTTATTTTACTACAATCATATGTTTTAAAATATTTAGTTGAAAAGTATTGGAATCTGTAATTTCATACATACGCTTCAACAAAAAAAATAACGACCATAAAATTAAATAAAATTGCAAAAATCCTGTGCTTTGTATTTTTTAAGATTATGAGAACCTTTTTGTGGTTTTACGGTTTGTTTGAGTTTACAATTTATATATACAGACAAAAAATACTAAAGTTATCCAGGTATATAAGCAGTGGTGCTTTTCAAATTTTTTTTCTGGGGGGGCTTAAAAATTTAAATCTTTTTAGGGGGGGCTCAAAAAAACTGATTTTTTTTTGAATGT